>VOMN01067941.1:0-40134 GCA_014899125.1 Orchestia grillus | reverse complement strand
TAAGCTTTCAAAAATAGGGGTACATTTTTTTGGAACACTCTGTATAATGAAGTCACCAGGAGGCACAATGACTATCTGCTTCTCACCGCCCAGCTGGATGAACTCGGACGCAACATGAATTATGCATGAACCAAGATTATATTGACGAAAGACAGAGCAATATGCTTGTTATGGCGTGAACTTATCCTTCGCTGTGCTGACATGATAACCTGCTCGTAACTTCAGTAAATTATAAGTATAAAAAGCTCAATTCAACTCCAAGACACGGGAGAAAATAGCGGTTTAACTCAGCCCCAAAAGCCGTCATCATGCTTGCAGTTCTCAGAAGCCACGGAGGCTGCATACAAATATCCAAGTTTGTACACCAGGTACTTCCAAAGGAAAGAGAAAATTTTATGTGACACTGAAAATACGTATACAGTACAATTAACAAATGCATAAGAAAATGTGCGTCAGTGAGAAGTATGACCGTGCCTCAAGTTTAGAATACGAACGTCTCTCTCATTGCACAACGGGAAGGTCCTCGTTCGACCTGCTTGGCCATGGAGGTGAGAATAAAGTCAATGAGTGAAAATTCCTCAGCAAGATGAATAGAGAAAGTAATCCAATGCTAGATTAGATGGGAGAATTTTTCTTTATTTCAACCAGTATCGTAGGTGAAACCCCACTTCCTATTGTATTAAGTTATGCCGTGAATTGCTTAACAGTCATGCGAACAAACCAACGCTGTGAGTGTAGGTTCCTGTACCAGAGCGCCGCCGCAAATCAACACGAACCAATGCCATGAGAGCGAGAGTGGCTCATCAAAGGCTAATGAGACATGCCACCATCAAGACGAAGCGACGCAGAGTGCGCGAGTACACCACCGATCACGGCGCTATAATTACGCGCTGTGCGTCTGTGACGCGTGCTAGTCGAGTTGTGCATGCTGCTGAGTTGACTCATTAAGGATGAACCTCGAACTGATCAAAGGGAATCCAGGATTATATTAACGTGAGGTTAACAAAGCAATGATTATTTAACAATTCCGTGTAAATAATTGTTAGCGTATATTTGGAAGTATAGTTATAATTCTTCATCCTCCGCGTAATACAGCTCCATGCTCTAGCCAGCCATTACCTTGAAGAGAGCAGATGTCATATAATGACAGAAATTAATTCAACTCTATCCGAGACATGCTACCCTCTAAGATCACAAATAGTGACTCCAAAGACAACACGCATTCATACCTAAATGCACTGAAGACATTACTGTAAGCAATGATCAAATAATGAGAGAGTATGGTTTTTACAACACTCTTTCATTGCCCGCATCGGAATGCAATTACGAAGGAAAAAAACGCTTAAAACTGAAAAAGACAAAAACATTGGATAAAGTTTAGGTTAAAATTTGTTAATGAGTTATGGAAGAAGGCATAAGGATTCACGACCCCACCAATCGTTAATGTAGAATACACTGATATTTATTCAATATTGATTCAAATAAAATACATCACACATTTCGGTAAGTCCACCATGTTCAGGTAAATACAAACTAACTGCATATTAGCTTGGAAACATGAAGCTAAATTTTTAGAACTCTAAGTTTTTTCGCTATGTTTCAGTGATAAATGGTCATCAGATTTTGCTCGTTGTACGTACATACGTTGATTTCGGAACCATGTAAAACGCCGTAGTGAAGGATAATTCAGGCTGTGTTAACGATAAACCATCAATCGAATTATATCATTTTAAAAGGCTTGTTACTGATTCCCGGATAATTCGGGCATAGTTTGTGTTCCTTAAAGTAACTTCGAGACTGACTTCATAATTTCGAATCATAACAATAGAACAAATCTGGATAAGAATATTTATATTTTAAAGTTTCGGAAAAATTATTTGACTCGCCAGCTTTAAAAATAGTAAATTGTAGATTAAGAACATTTATTGGAAAGCTGAGTTAAATCTTAGCGAGAAGTAAATTGACTTCTCGCTCTCGCGAGAAGTAAATCGCGCAGAGGCTAAATTGCGTTCCACCACAATAACCTAATTCAGGTAACCTTTCAGGATACTCGTGAGATCTTGGGTTTTTTATAGTAAATTTATTCGGTCATTTCGGACCAAACAAAATGAAAACCAAACAGATTTATTTCTAACATTTTAGGGTAGATACCCCTATAAGATCGCACCAAATACAGTGACAGACGAGCTAAGCACTGCAAAAGAAAGTTTCAATGGCGTGAATCAGACCGAAATCAACAAATCAATTCAAAAAACTTCGCTGACAGAAGGCAATATACGCAGAAAGACTGATTCTATTTTTTACTTTAAGACACTTAACTAAAAATGGGCGAAATTTATCATTTATAGGCAACGTTTTCTAAAGGTACCCATTCACATCTTCTCTCCGCCGTGGGATCGCATGCCCTTCTCTTCATTTCTTCCCCTATTGGGTAACCAACATTCGCCTTCACCTTACCTTGACACTTACTGAGATGGAAAATAATAAGGGCAAATATATGCAGCTTCGCTAGCAGTAAACCGTGCCGTCCATCTCTGATTTAGCCGTGCAATGAACAGTGCAAGCAAGTTGTTTTTCATTCAGAATGTTTTAGTAATGCTGTAAAAAGTGCAGGCTGGATCTTTTCAATTCAGAATGATTTAATCGTACTGTAAAAAGTGCAAGAAGGATCCTCTCAATTCAGAATATCTCATTAGTAGATGCCGATATAAACTTTTTGAGTCCGTCGGTCTCTCCTATCTGTGGATAGTGCATGTACGGCGGCACCCCAGAGTGGCCAGGGCGTGAAGGCCCAAACATCTCTAAGGCTTCAAAGGTAAGGTAAGGTACCGACTACCCATGGTACCTACAATATATTAGTCTCTGTAGTCCTGAGAAAAATTCGATGTATTTTATCATAATACCAATACACAAATGTGTTTCATAAACGTGTTGTGACATACCTAACAACGAATATCTCAAACCTTCATTGCCAAGTTTTATCTAACTAAAGTAACTTGATATGCTTCGTGGCTGGTTGTACACGTTAAAATGGCCCTAGCAAAGCACGTGAAGAACACGTTAATGGGACTTTCATGTGCTTCAAAAATCAATTCAGTTGCAATTATATTTTATTGCTGAGAATACAATCGATTTATTTATTAGGCATGGGGTTCCCTACCCACATATATCCTCACTTGCCACCAGCCACGTTAACACTGAGGTGACGACAAGGAAAGGTAGACACTCCCCAAGTGTGTTGAGATTTCTTTTAGTGTATACATTTTTGGTAAATATTTGTACCAAGCGACGCTGGTTCTAATTGGTCTAACTTGTCGTTGGCTGGTACTTATAACAAGTAACGTTGGTACCTACAGGTATCAATCCTATTATTTATGCAAAGTAACATTGCTACCAAGTGGTCTTTCCTATCTTTGGCTGGTACTACTGTACACCAAGTATACCGTGGGTACCTACTGATCTCTCTCATTTTTGTATGATACTAACCTGCAGTTATCAGATCACTCGTTACGTAATCTAGAGAATCATGTTGACAACTGCGCTATGTTCCGTCAAAAATCCCGCTCGGTATTGGGGCTGCCGCGGGTCATCCCCATATTTGCGGTAGCCTCAGGCCTGAATTTGAGTATCGAAAGCGCAGAAATGCACAATTTGGGCCAGGCATCATTTGCGCAGCCTTTGCGCCGCCAAGACCCTGACATGCGGGCGCACCGAGAACTCCTGCTCTGGCCTGCCGCAAGTTGCTGTCACACGGGCCTGGCGGCGCTGCCCTGCGCAGCCTCTGCGCCATGTGGTTATATATTTAAACGAAGGTGATTGAACTTATGTTGCCCGCCGTGAATTTGTACCGTCCTGCGCAGCAGCAGGGAACGCTCAGCTTACCCTTGAATTGCTGCGGCGATCTGCTAACTGCAATGATCACCCATGAGGCCGGGTGAATTTTAAAATAGGTTTCACGTCTCTGACCCAGAGAGCAAGTTCGAATTTTCAATAGACTTTATTCAATGAAACAATTAAAATTCAATTGCATTTAATTAAAAAAAAAAGAACTTTTAGAGTTTTGAGTACTGAGGACGCTTCTTTCATCATGAAATAGCTGAACAATTGTAAGCGAAAATTAGCCGATACTACAGATAATTCAGCACCAGTCATAAAAATGTGCATACATTTCCAAATGTTTATTGCGCAAATGCTAAATAAAATGAAGTGAGAGAACAAATTTGAAATGAACTCAGGTTTTTATGCCTTTCTTTCGAAAGCAGGTTACATACATTCATTTGTCCCAGGAAATTCAATCTTCTCATCAATCGACAAACGCGATAAAAGTTTAACCCAGTTTTGATGGATGTTAAAAATATTATCGCTAACATATTTTCCACTAGATAATAAAAACTTGTGAGATTTCCTCTACTCCTTTTTTGCTGGGTCCGAGCTGATTAAGTTTTCTTAACAGTTGAGTCAAGATGTAGAAGAAAAGTCAGCAGTCTGAGTCGTTTTACGTGAGAGGCATTGACGAGTTCGGTGACCCCGTACGGAGATCCGTGGTCTGCCGAGGAAATGTGAGGTATTGTTTGCAGATGGCCATTCTACATACATTGACATAGTTCATCGCTGTCCGCCGGACGTTGGAACAAAGGTGCTTGCTTTGCTGCAGTATCACTGCTTAGGTACCCGCAGTGTAGAACACTAGACTGCAGTTAGATGTGCCAGTCTACAGTACGAAATAGTCCCCCGAATGTATTGAAACGCGAAAATATTGACACCTATTTTCAGATTGATGCTTGAGACATATCTAAGAGCACGTCATTAATTCAATAGTTCATGGAAACGAAATCTGAAATGAATAAAATATATGTGACTTATCACGGGATCTATTGGCACCTGAAAGTTTTCCGTGGTGCAATCAAGCAAAACACGACATGGAAGTATTAATATTTTCCTATACAATAAGTTTGATGAGAATCTTGATCAACCGTCCGTGGTGTATTTTTTGTCTCACCAATACGCTCGAAGAAACATAGGAGTAATATGTACATTCACATGGACTTTCGATGCCAGTCTCCCACCTCGACCTCTAAACTACGGATATTACGCTCGAAGTATCGATAACATCAACTCCACCAGGTAATTTTGCAAAATATGTGTGGTGGAAGAGATTAAAATATCAACGACATTAATATTCATTTATTCACGTAGCAAGGCAAGCTACGTGTGTTATCACGCATTGCAGAATTTCCACAGACAGATTATGTTTTTAGCTGGAATGTTGAAAAAGTACCATCTCAGAAAACCTCAAACAAAGACCGGTACATTCTCATCAGAGTGAGGCTCACTCCGTGGGAATGAATCCTGTAGTTATATCAATCATGGTTCGCTGAGCGATATTCAAGATAATATTACTTACTGTTTAAATTTCACGGTGTACATTTCGAGTCAACTGGACAACAGTTTGGTCGTTGTAGGAAAGTTTGGGGTCATATAATATTTTTATCGACAGGTAACACTGGATCTGGAACTTGAACTTGAGACGCAGAATCTCAAAACAGCGCACTTGAATTAACTCTTTGAAAGAACAGTTATTTCAACCGGCTCACTATAAAGAATGCTGCTGCGTCGAAGCAAAAAACTAAGCATGGACAATGGACAAATCTACGTCTGACTATTCGCAAAAGCGAGCATACAACGCACCTTGAAAAGATGACGGCCGAGTTTAGTGATCTTCTCCACAAACGCAGCAGGTAAGAAGCAATTATTTGGACACGGACTCCCTGCATCAGCATAACACACACCGGAGACAAAGCTCGTGCAGCGAGATCAATATGATTAATGCGGCAGCAGGTATTCTAGATACAAAACTGCTGACACAGCACTTCATAACAGAGATGGGAAGGGCCGTCGTTCGCTGGGCACCAACGCGCTCCACTGCAGACTATATTGAATTAAATGGACTCCTGTTAATTCATGTTTCGCGTCGAGGTAGCAGAAATATAACGAACGTGAGTGCGAAAAGGGTTAATGAACTCAACAGATTTGGGAAAATAGAAATTTTTGAGAGAATTAAAAATGCTTCCTTCACGTCGGTGAAAAAACATATTGAAACATCCAAAAATGAGCGAATTAGATTCCTCATTAATGATTAATCTACTTCGCGTGATGGATGAATTTAAAAGTATCTTAACTATTAATACACAGTATATATTGAATTGGCATAGTATACAGAATTAATTGGTAGGTTATAATTCTAAGTATTCATACTCGATAGGGTTCAAAAAAGCCCGCTAGGAAAATTATTATTGACTAAATAAATTAGTTTCATTGGTTAGTACTTCAAAATCCAATAATAACCCCGCTTAAAATTATGAAGAAAATTAAACATTTAAGACCATCTGAAGTAGATATAGATAACGAAATCTGTCAGTAGAAGGAGCACAGTACCCCGAAGATTTTGGAATGAGTTTGGGCACCACGTCCCAGGCCACACTGATATGCCGCCTTCTTAGTTACATACGCCGTATTTAATCCCTCTTCCGCCTTTCGCAAGTGAAGAAGTCACCCCGGAGAATCGAACCGTGAGCCTTCTGATTACTATGACAACAAACTTTTAATGACGAGAACAGAGGCAGCTGATGTAAAGCCGTGCGAGTAAACGTAGCCTAGTTCTAGCAGTGACGTGGACGATAATTGCTTCATTATCTCTCGTCAATATTAATATAAATGGGCCTTCCATGTTTACTCGACTTAAGAAGAAGTGTGGGTTCATTAAAACCAATACATCATTCAACAAAAAAAAGTTTCTGAGAAAAATTTTACCTTCTAAGTTAGGCTGTGACATGACGAAAACCTACCTTTCCCGCTATAGAGATCAATGTACTTTGTGTAGATGCTTACCTTTGTAAAGTCGAACACTGATAAGATTCTTGACCATTTCTTTATGAGACGCATATATGCTTGTACATTAAAAATAAAAACAAAAATAACAGGGGGTTAGCATTCCAACTCGACATAGCCTTCATTTTTGATCTTCAATGGCTTACTCTTGAGTTAATGACTTGTATGTTCCAATATATAAATGGTATAGATTTCCACAGTCATTATCAGCGCAGTGAGTTTCTTAAAAATATAATGAGCCAGTGATTCGTCAACAAGGTTTTTAGCTAGGTCTTAGCAATATTATATTATCCTTACATCCTATGCAGTGCTAAGCAACAATGATCAGGAAGTCGTTGAAACTTGAAACAAATATTTCATGCGAGCCTAAAATCCTGAATATTTATAGTTGTACAATCCCGAAGCATGGATTCAGCCGGACGCTAAGTCCGTCCAGAGTACGCAGCATCGAACAAGCACGAATCACAACGCCCTGTTCAGTCCTGCAGCTCAATGTCACGACGTGCCAACGCTCTAGCCTCGAGTTACGATGCCTCAATTTTCTTCAGAAATGAGGCGTCCACAAAAACCACGGATCATGATTTCTGTCTGTAAACTAATAAATAGCTAATTTCAGTCGAAAAAATTCAGTCGACATAGCCTGAATTTATGTACATAGTCACATGAAATAATTCGAAGGAGTTTTTTTATGACCGCATAAACTATTATCTATGATAAACTAATTTTACATTTTAAATTTTAAATTTCTGATGAAACGCCTGAAAATTTGAAGACTTCAGTTTTTGTTGAGAGGAACACAACGTTTCAAGAAAAGAAATTGAAAATTTAAAGGAACAGGAAAACGACTTATCAAAATAAAAAAGAAGGTATTTCTGGAACTCGTAACTGTTGCGTCAAAAAAGAAAAGACACTAAGGGCTGGGCTGTGAGTAAGTGCAAGGCATGCGCCTTATTTTCAAGGACCAATTCTAGGCAGCGCAACGACTGGAACACTTGACAGAGAGAGGCATTACGACTGCTAAGGGTTATTGAAGTTGAAAATGGTAAAGAAGAAAAACTTCAAAAGCGAAAATGACTAGCTATTCAGATTGTACTATTAACAAACTCGGGATTTCGGCACCCGAATACATAAGCAAATGAACGCATAGACGGGTACACTATGCTTCAGCAGCGATGGGGTACGGATGAATTTACTACAGACATGGTGGGATCATTTTTGACTAGCTACATGACTGCTCTACATGTAGTGCACTACATAAATAACTATAATTATTGTGTTCCAGTTTAAATTTGATTCACTGAAAACAAATTACAAAATAAGAGTCTGATATTTCAGCCACAGTTACCGACTTACCTGAAGCTGTTCCCACATATAGTGCCCGAATAAATGTCATAATGCTGAGAAACCTCACATCGGAATTATCACGATAATTTGAGTGGAAATATGTTAAATTAAGTCATTGATTGCCTTGCATTCCTTGAAATTGAGATTCAGTAGTTTTGTGCTATTATCGTAGATTATAGACCATGGTATTTCCCCGTAGATCTCGAAGAAATTATATAGAGGAAAATATTTCCTAGCTTCCCTGTTTAACTTCTTCAATAATTAGTGTAACGATAATTTTGGCCACCTAAGCTAAGAAGTCGCATGGGCAGCCAAAATTACAGACGCTACGGCGAACAAGTGGACTTGGTATCACCAATGCCTCCTGTACCGAGCAGCCGTTGATTGCATGATGTGCGACATCGCTTCGTCTTTGCGACAGAAACACGAGGTCTATTCCCTTCACTTACGAGGCATCCATAGAGGAATCATAACGACGGCAAAATGCAAACGAATTCTGATTTCAAGATTCGACGGCTTCGTAGGTGTGTAGGTGTGTTTACCTAATAAGTCGGTAATGGTGATCCCGTGGGTACGTACGCGAGCAGACCGAAATTCTTACTGCAACCTTTACAGAGAAAGTTCATTGCTCTCTTTCCTCATGTCCACCCAGAAAATAACTATAATCGGTAAAATTCTAGTTGTGCGGCGGTCGCACTCTCAGCAAAATGATAGACATCACAGCCGGTGGACGTTCGGAGAGTCGTGCATTTCTTGAGTCTCGCCCTGTTCCGGTAACATCAGCTTTCAAGTCGTTGAACTCCCGTTGGAAATTTGCGACGCGCAGTCAATTTGTCTTACTTCATGTAAACGAAGCTCCGGGTCATCGTCCTGCGACATCGTACGAGTGGGTAAGGAACTGTGTATGCAACGAGCCTCGAAAAAAGTACGTCACCGCTCTACCCACAAATTGCATGAAGCCAACTCGAAATGGCATAGTTTTTTCCAATAGGAGACGAATTCTCTTTATTATTCTGACTAACTTCGGGGAAAATATTTAGCCATCGCACAAATAATAGAGCAGGTCAAATATACCCTTCCGATTCTATTCCAATTGGGCTTCAGACTCATTCAGTTTAAAGATTCGCTAAAGCCATTGAGAGTGGAATTGAAAGAGCTCGGCGAACACCCCGCTCGACGTCGAGCTTCATTTAAAATAGCCAATTAGTCATGCAATGCAAGAGACAGATAATTAGAATCATAACTGTCAAAACTGTGCCTGATTCCAGTTCGTTTAGTACTCAAATCGAGTGTAAAATGGTAATTATTTGTATTCGAGAGAGGAAAATACCATGGTAAAGTTTTGAACTATCTCAGAGCAGTACCTTGTCATCAAGTTTCAATGATGCTCGCGTCCGATGCCCTAAAGGAACCTGGTGTTCGTGCATGTGCGAGTGTTCCTGAGTGACAGTGTGTCTTACAATGAGTTGCTTTTGACTCACACATAACGATGAATTTCTGATAAGCTACTGGGAAAGTTGTGATCATTCAGTGAAAAATTAGCATATAGTTTCATTAACATTACGGCATTTTCTTCTAATATTAATTTTTTACATTTGTTGCGCCTACAAAATAATTGTCCTATAAAACGATTGAAAGCTAAAAGTTACGCTCAATATGCGTCTAAGAAGTTTTTCATAAAGACTTCCTACACATGGAGGGCTTTCCATAGATTTATGATTCACATAAATTGTTCCTTATTTAACAGCCGTGTCTGTAGAATTTAGGATGAATAACATGAGAGAACCTCACAGCATTACTTAATTTAGTCCGGGGATACGCTGAAACATGTCATAGCATGAGAAAAAGATCTCATCTTTATGCTGTAAAATCAAGACTTGTGTTTTCGGAGAAGAATAGAGAAATGTATTTTCAGCTGGTCACGTTGTGTTGCAGGAGCCCTCTGGACCCCACGACCTCGGTGGCACGAGCCAAGTTCCACGGGCTTGTGTGCGTTGGCACAGCTGCTGCGGAGCATGAAAATTTGTCGTTACTTTCAACGGACAACATACTGAACATCCCTTAAGTCACTTTCTCTACCTCAATTTTGTCACCATCCTTTAGAGTAAAATTTTTAATACACTTTACATCAGTCTCCAAATACACTTCGCATCATTTTTTTCAGCACGGTATGTGTGAGTTTTTCAAGAACCCGAAGTCGGGGTCAAAACAAATGGCATTGGAAAACTGGAATGCAGATTACACATTCCAGTGGGGATCATGCATTATACCCACAGCGTAGTTGTCAGGCCACTCACTGGACGAGCTTAGCAAATGTTGACAATCAGAGAGTTATACAGTCTCGCAAATCACGACGTGGAATCGTATTCGTATAACATAAAAGGTGTCGCATGTTCTCAGTGCCGAGAAAGCATAATTTGTAGCTGGATTCGCTGCCACCTTGAGTATTATTGCACTGGAAGCATTTGCAGCTTTTTTGGTTTCGTTCTCGAGGGCTTCACGTAAACGAAACTGAGCCAGCAATAGGAAAAATAAAATTTCGGAACAAAGAACAAAAAAAATTTGTTCACATAGACATCCTGCACCGGAAAAAAGTAATTTTTCAGCAAAATTTTTACACAATTTGGATTATGTAAAAACCCATGAATCGATTACTGCTAGGTATGCTTTAGAATGATTATGTTCTCAGGATCCATTAAGGTGTTATTGTTTTTTAAATGTAACTTTACTTTAGAAATGTAATACTATTTCTTGTGATTGGATTATAATAGAATTAGAAATCATTATAATGTATACTGCGCTGATTTTCACTGTACGCTCACCCTATAAAAACTCCCCGAGATCACTTGCCGCTCTCGCTCATGTTGAGTCTGGATAGGAAATAGTGTAAAGTTCATTGAGGACCAATCCAAGCACTGTTTTAAGACTAATCAATTTCTCCATATTATCAGACCTATGCAAAATGTATTGTTCTTAGAAAAGAACTCCTAATGCAGAACACAGTCTCCAGTGATTGCTGAGCATACACCATGGCGGTATGATCAACATAAGAGCGAAAACATAAGAGCGAAAACATAAGAGCAACCAGATGGTTGAGCAAAAAATCGCTAGATTCTTAAATCAATATTGTGATTGGAATTCATTGGAACGTGCGGGATCACTTGATCAAAGAGCTGTTCTATACCTACGGATTTCGAGAAATAAACGAGGAAACGATGTGCTCTCAATTGAAAAACTTCTTTAAAGGTCGTTAAGCCACTAGTACGAAATATGTCTAGTTAATGAAGTACATTTTGTTTGTTAATAATGTCAAGAATGACAGTTTTAAAAGTCAGCCAACAAATAAATAATGAATTCTTACAATTTAAAGCCAATAGTTTTCATGTTAAACTCAAGTTCTCGCATTTTCACAGCAATCAATGTTAGGTCCATATGCGAAAACTGAACAGTTACCAAATTCAAAGTTTTAATGAAAATATATTGAATTCTTCAAATCAGGGGCTCAAGATTCATAGAATTGTGGCTTACAGAGCATGCTTCCATTTCGATCAGTAAACACACAGGTTGCAAATCTTATGAGAAAAAGCCGCTGTCAACGATCGTCTCTTGACAAGCACAACATATCAATGTCGGCTCTAAACACCACCTGACAATATGCCAAACATAGGACACTATGTCAACGTCTGTGAAATGCGCATGAAGAAATGAGCGAGCGCGCTCTTCAGATATCACGAGACTGTCAACTGATCGTTAATTCAGAGCTTTTATCTGGCACCTACTTAACAACAATTTGAAGGGTGAACGTTTTATACTTTCTAGACGGTTTTCATCAACAACATCTGAAGATGAATGAGACTGAAAATAGGCCATCTGGTCTCCATGGGATCGCTGGCCGAGGGCTCTCTTGTGAGTTTTATCTGATAAAACCCGAGCTTGGGAAATTCAGAGGTCGGGAATGACAGCAGCAGGATTATGTATGAACACCTTGCCGCTGCAAGAGAACCAGGAGAAATATTAAATCTCTCTCTCAATAAAGAATTACTCGTACATGTAATACAAGACCTTTTGAAGTTCGATTCATCTCTAAATCCAAAGAATAAATGTTCTTAGTTGGTGAAAAATTTATAGTGTGATCTTACGTATGTACGAATTATAATTACGTTGGGTTGTTTTTTAGGTTCAATAAATTTCCTACAGTGAAGCAGTCATAGTTGCTATTTAAACGCAGCTGTGCACTTTTAGCAGCAGAGTATGTGAGCATGACTTTCCGTACTCTAGATTGTAGAAATGCTGGACATCAATGTAGAAGTTATCGCACGCTTAATAATTCAATAAGCCTCTAAAAGTAAACAATAAAAGCGTTAACAGTTTAGTTAGAACAAAATTTTCTGAGGAATCCCCAAATCCATTATACGAATGAAACCTGATTTACATAACCACGTCAGGTCATTTCAGTTATCCCCATAAAATAAGGAGTTCATCTCACTGTGTTTTCCTGCAGTAAACTTTAATTGCGCTATTTTTCCTTGCGTTTTGTAGATGACTTTCAGTCTAGTTCCATAGTCGATGATGTGCTTATTGTTAAAAGTTGGAAATAGTTGTCGAGTAGTTTAGCTTATAGCATTTCATTTTATGATAAAAATATTTCATGCAAAATTTCTGGTTCGCTCACATTTACTGAATAATTTCTATCGCATAAATTCACCTTTAAAACACAAACAAAAGAACGTAGCGTATTATACAAAAAATGAAACCAGTTCGTGCTTTTCTCGCTTAGAAGTTTTTTTTGAAATAGGATTCTCGTTACTAAACATCGCACACGCTTCGCGTAACTCATGAAAAAAAAGACTCGCTTACGCTAGAGTTCTTTTGGAAATACAGTCACTCAAAGACACACTCTGAACACGTTCTGCTCGGCTCACGAGTCCGCCTCTTGATTGAGGGCACACAAGCCCGAAATTCGAACTGAAAGCGGCATTAAAAAACTTAAACAAAATTTGTGTTCATTCGTTATCCATCAAGTACACGGGATAATCTTGTCACTCATTCCCTCCCTTGTCTATCATTTGCTATAACTAAATTTGTCTTGAGAATGACTTTGTTTTTAGTTTATTTATTAGAATAAGGGACGCCCAGGATCCATATTGTAGGTTAAAGATTTGGGAACATCCACTGGGTTGTTTATTAATTACCCAAGCTTTCGCACGCTTAAGCAGCGTGCGTTTTCAAGGGACGAAACAATGAAAATTTTGGACCTATGACATGCTAGGCCGTAACTAGGCTACGCCGACAAAATTCATACAATATTTACGGGGAAAAATTTAAAGTTTAATGAAAGTGTACAACTTTCGTTTAACAATAAGATTTCAGAACGTATGGACAGTAGCGGTCATGACCGGCTCCTTAGGAGATCAAGTTCCAATCAGTTCATAACTAAAATATAATTTTCCCGCTTAACATCAGGCATTCCTTGAACACAAAGATAAAACAATTCCTGAAAAAAGTTATGATCTGAAAAGTCACTATAAAGTTATGACACGATTCTGAGCATAACTTGTAATCGGAGAGAAGAAGTTACGAAATTTAAAACTTTCATTTACAAGAGAACATTTCCCTATTCTTTCCCCGGCTTAGGAAGAACAGAGTTTAGAATATCGTTGGATAATACTGAACACAGGAAATTGTTCGCTCACAGAAAATTATTGTCACCTACTACATCTCGCATTTGTTTTATCTGAAGTTCATCGTAGGAGATCTCTCTTGTACGAACGTGATTCAAAATTTGTGTTTGTACTGCTTCCGCACTCTTAGTTTATGAATACACCCGCTGAGATTTTTATTCCTGTAAGAGTAACTATGAAGTAGTGAATACGTCTCTGCCAGTCCATCGTTTTATCCATGAATCGCTTTTGGTACATTTTTGGAATGAAAGTAAAGAGTCCTTTCATACTTTCCCAGTTTTCGTCAGAGGTTTGAGTTGATCGAAGCGTACTCAACCAATTGTTCATTAACGCACCATTAGATCATTGCATGCATCTCGGATATCATAGTCACTATCCAAACGGTTAAAGCGAATTACTGGCAAACGTAATTGAGAAAACGTTTTAAAGGCTTTTAATTTTTCCCGCACTTTATTTGATTACATACATACATTGCTGGAATAAAGCTACGGGGTACAGAAAAAGTTTGCAACGAAGTTTATTTAAATCACGTTTCCTGTTCTAATTTAAGAGCCTGACAAAACTTTTCCATGGCGGCAGAAAAAAGTAGAATAAACCTCGCATACTTTATTACGATTATGTAATCAAATTCAAGTTTTCTTCGCCATAACTGTTACAAGTGACTAACGGCACACTAAAAAATTATGAGACTATGATAAGCAGCAAAATAAAATAGAATTGGCAGACAATTAACACTCAATGTACACCTACACATAGTGCATTCAAAATTTGGTGCTCAGAAAAATCTGGTAATGTTCCAATTTCGTTTGTTGCGTATTTTTTGAATAATGATGCATGATGATTTCAAGAAAGAGAGTAGGAATTCGTTTATAAATTTGTAAGTTTTGACATCAAACCCTATTCTGTATTTTAAAAATGTATAGTGAGATGAAATTTACCACGCTCTTTTCAGAGATTGAGGAGACGGTTAAACACAAGCCCGTCCTGTTCAATAAAAATGAGTCAGCGTTATAACTCTTGCGTACAAATCGTCAGTGTTAAACTGCCAGGTGTGAGGGATTAGAAGACGACTGCACTATTACGTATAGAATTGATGTCTAAACCCTCTTTCACATCTCTATTTTTTTAAGAACTTGCAAAATTGATAGTATTCCAAGGAAATAAATAGCAGCGAGTCCTAGTAGCAAAAAATATTGAAAGTGAATTTGTAAATTACTGACGATATCGAATCACGCTAAGAAGGCTAGTCAATGAACTTCAAAAGAAACGAAGAACTATTTCACCGTGTGGTGATGACTTTGTATTGTATTCTGATAGGAGTGAATGTCAGTTTCATTACTCGATGGTACTGTACTCCGACCATTGTATTTTGAAGCCGCAGTAGGCACAAAGACACCTGAATTTCTTATACAACAGTTCATCCTGGCGCGTCACAATAAAGTCAACGGACGCAGGCAATAAATTAAGTCGTCGATTTCGACCACCGTAATTGTCAACATTGAGCACAGCTTATGATAAACAGGAATTCCAAAGGTAGGAATTACTCGTATCTGTCCTGAAAAGCCTACTTCGCAACAGATTTGAGCTTCGTCAAGCCTTTCAGCATTTCAATGCTCCTGGTTTTTGTATTAAAGTTGTAAGTGACACGCGAGGGGCCCATGTGATGTACGGGTGTGCGTGTGTGAGTTAGTAAGAATATGTTAGGTTTACAGTTGTTTAGATATTTAGCTATGTTTTGATTTGAGTTTTCAACTGATACCACCTGGGTGCGAACTGATTTTATGGCGTTGAGATCTTGTTTTGGTTTCCGTAACAACACTGATAATGTTATCATTGCATTCCACGCAATAAGTACTATAAATAACTCGAATATTCACGTACTCAATGTGAATACCTTGTTGCCCTGAGATCTTTTTGCGTCGTTTCTATTCACTTCACTGAAATTCATGAACTCACGCATTTTATAACTAGTAAATATTCCGAAAATATTTAATTAGGAATTGATATCTTAAAATTCTGAGCCATGAAGTAGCGCATCAATAATAAATTTCGTTTTTTCATATATAGTATGAAAAACGTAAATATATAGTATGTGGTGCTGTATAGTACAATAGCCTCACAGTGGTTCTAGTGGGTATATATACATTACAAACTGTATGTAGGTCACTGATGGGTATTCACTCTTTTGAACAATATTATCAGCACTGACTGCGCAATGTTCGCCAACACACCAGGCATCCCAAACGCAGTAAATGGGGAGCGCTCGTAATGCACACAAGGGACTCATGACAGACGTAGCGTCTTGGATCTCCAGCGGGAAATCTGCTAGCTAGTCACGTGACACCATTAATAACTAAACAAAAGGACATCTGCACAACATTAACCAGGGCTCAAGTACAATTACAAGTCAGAGAACTTCGGGGGCTTAGTTCAATGAATCGGGACTAAGAACCTAGTCCGAGCAGAAAGTGTCGGAAGTGGACAGGTACCTGATACGCTTTTTGTATTATGTCAGGACATGAGTAAAGCACGGGTGAGCCTCCTCCTGAAGAAAGGAAAAGTAATATTTGATAAATAACTAGATGCTATCATTCTTGAGCAGGTTCTCATAAGTGCTGAGTACTAAAAACTGCATAGAACAGGAAAACCTTAAACTTAAAGACAGTTGTCAAGAACGGTGTCTACTTCTATTATCGCACACGCCCATACTCGTTCCATAAAAAGGAGCTGCTGATGGAAAATTACAATATAAAAGTATAAAATATTGTGGGTGAACTGCCTACAAATATTTCATATTTTTCTACACCCACACCGTCTCTTGTTTTCTTGATGATTGACGGCTGCACTCAAATGGTCGCCATCGTCTGGATCACCCAACTGAGCCCTATTGTGAAAGTGCTGCAATTGAATTTTTCCTTGAAAATTTTTCTTTCCTCCTAGGGAAGATTCTCAGGGGAAAAAATTATCATATTTTTTTTTGTAACAGGCAACTTTTAACTTCACATCGTTATCAATGTGAAGTTAAAAGTTACGTGAAGTATCTCATGTATATTTATTCCACACACGTACAGGGAGTCACAAAAAAGAATACCACAGTTAAATTGCTTATTCAGTGTTTACAAAGTATCGTAAAATTGGTTTACAGTTATAATAGCGAACAACATTAACGGATTTCTTTGTTCCTAACTTTTAGGAAACTTTATGTGATACATAATTGCACAACATTCAATATGTGTTTTACGATCAATTATTGCGTGGTAACGCTGTTTTGCAACGTCCTTCGCGTATTTATGAAAAGTAGAGAGTCCTTGGATAAAAAATATAAAATGTCACTTGGTGAATATAGTATGAATTTTTCGTTTACGATTTCTATTCAAACAATTTTAACGATGGAAAATGCAGCGAAACTTTCGATCACGCAGGGAAACACGTCTAAAATTCCTTCTAAGCAACTTTGAAAGTAACTAAGTCACAGGAAAGTGTATTTCCAAATTTTCTGAGAAAATTCAACATTTTAGAAAGCCTACGGTCAATGCTCAGACATTTTGAGTTACGAGAGAAAACGTGTTTTCGGGACATACAAGCTTCTGTGGGGTAACTGCGATATTGAAGCTCACCGCAACTGGAAATGTGCAGGGTTGGAAAAAATTGATGATGTGGGATTGAACGGGATTTTAATTTTGTACCGTGGTTGGGTGCTTATAATCTGCAACGCTGCGGCATGAGTTGTAGTCGTGGGCTTTGAAATAGGTTATTAAAGGACACAGTGTGAACGCTTGTAGAAACAAGTTGTTCGTTAGTTTTACTTCAAATTTTTTCGTGCACATGAGTAGATTTTTCATGAGGACATCCGTGGTTATAACTCATTGGCTAGAGTGGTTTGCTGTACGACTTTAAGTCAACTTTGATGAACTATGTAAAGATAATGAATGCATCGAATTAGGATAATGAACTGTTTTATTTCGAGCTGATTTTTCGCTGAAAAATGAATCGTACTGGA
Source organism: Orchestia grillus (assembly GCA_014899125.1). Lineage (NCBI taxonomy): Eukaryota > Metazoa > Arthropoda > Malacostraca > Amphipoda > Talitridae > Orchestia > Orchestia grillus. The sequence continues at coordinate 22,221 of VOMN01067941.1, read as the reverse complement.
CAGTAATTTTCTGCCACCGTTTATTAAACTTTATTATGACATGTTATACAACAGGATTTCAGATACTGCTCTTTGAATGTTATTGATAAGCCTTCAGCTTAACTGACCGAAGCAAACGAACGTCGATAAGCAATGAATAATCAAACGAGCCACACATAATGGACGAAGGAGCACAAAATAATCAAGAGGTAATAGCTTCCATTAACAATCTGCTTCTGAACTACGAAGAAGATCACTGTAAGAAGATCTTCTCACAGTGACAGTTTATTTAGACCTGACGTTTTAGTGAACGTTTTCATCGCATGCATCTCACGCTGGGGTCGACAGCACAAGCAAGTCACCAATAACGTTTGGATAAAAAATCGAATTAGGCCAAAAAACAGGTTCACCAGATAAATTTCTGGTTAATAACTTTTGACCTTCATCATATATAAGTCAGATTCTAGATTACATGCTAATAATTAAACATTTCAAGGTAATAAAAATTTAACGGAACGCCAAAAGTACACGACCTAAGGTGCACAACATGGGTTCCGATACATAATCAGAACTTGAACGTGACTTCATGTTTTTTTTGCATGGCTTTGCAGCTCGTAAAACGACTTCAGATCTTGATTCCATATGAACGTATCATAAGGTTGCCTTGTTCCTGTCGCCATTCCACGTGGTCTTCAATCAATTCAGCGTCATATATAGAGCAGCTGAGTGACCTTTCTTCGCTAACGACAATGCAAGAATCACAACTCTCGTAAATTCCAACCTCTCCGGCCGTTCAAATCAATGTAGCTTTTGACACCAGCTAAACATGGGCAATTAATCACGACCACTCGAGGTAGAAACAGCAAACAATGAAACTTCAAGTTGTGGTGTGCAGGAGTTCACTCTGTGAATTCAATAATTAATGAGACTAGGCTAAAATTGAAGGCGTCACATGTCCGTTCTAAGCTGAGATTTATTGCTCGAGGCAACAAATACAAATGAAATTAAAATTATTGTCGTCGCAGTAACAGCTAGAGCTCGGGAGTCGCTCACATGTCTTTCTTTAGAGACTATCCCGACTGAAGCACACAATCAGGCACTCATGCGACAGTGTCGTAAATTCAGATGTAAATGTTTTACTCAAGTCTGAATAAGCAGGTATGCTCAAACGAAATATACCTGGAGCTGTGAATCACAGGTAAATCACATTGACGTAAGGGTTTTATCAAACATAAATGTGTTCAATAACGAGAGAGTTGGTGTACACGGAAGATGTTTTCGGAGGCGCTCCTGTTGCCTAAGTCTGCTCGTATTCCTTAAACGAATAACTTCGCTTCCATTTTAATAGCGAAGACACAGCCGGGTCAAGTTTTGCGTCGAAACGAGATGTGTATGAGCACGATGTAGAAATTTTGCGTAGAAATGCGATGGATATTGAGCACGCAGCAGAAACTTAGTGCTGAAATTGTTATAAACGTGGAGCACGCGTTCGAAAAAAAAAGAAATTTTAACAATACTCGTATCAATCTTTTCCCCTGGAAGATCATTAAAAGAAAAATGTTCAACTGCCAAGACAGGCGCGTACAGACCTGAATATCCAGGCTCGAGAGGGAAAACCGTCACCGCAAGAGGCAAATATCTATTCGAAAGAACTACGTTCAAACGATGGCTACGCCTTCTCAGTCGCCCACCCCCTTAGCCCCGGACTTATTATGTCACATTTCTGTGTACATTTAAATATTTTGTCAGATTAAGTAAGAAATATTAGTCAGACAAACCTTCTGTTTGTCTCTTTCAAATTTGAATGCTAACTGGTTCCTATTTTACGACTAGGATATCATTATTGATGGTAAAGATATCCACGAACTGGATCGATACGGTCCAAGAGTTAACCATGACTGTGGGCATCGCGCGACCCTTAAGAGCTTGGGAACCCCTTAAGGATTGGTCATTTGTGTCACGAAATGAGGGCCGTGATCGTTATTGCGTGACGTGCTGAGCGTGCGAGCACTTATTCTATTTTCGAGGGACCGTTCACACTTCAAGATGTGATTTCTCGTGTAAAATTTCTCGCAATCAGAATCTGAGGAGTCCTTTTCCGTATATCACGCGTGATGTTAATCAGAATGCGCAGTTATGTGTTTTCATGAAAACTCCTTAGTGTCCTAAAGTCCTATCAAGGACGTGACATATCCGTACGGATTTGCATCCAACTTCTCCATACCAGTACATCACCAAAAGTTACGTATTGTCCTCCTAGTCGTGCTCTTTTAACCAGCTTCTCTTTCATCGTCTCATGGCGTGCAGGTCGTGTCTTCAGTGTTCACGAAAAAGTCAAGCTGGGAATCGTTAACGTCCCAATTATGTTTTCACTGAATGCTGATCACTCTCTGAATGTCACGAATGGATTCAATATTTCATCGTCGTTAACTAGATTGAATTTTGCATTTAAGATGTTCAATTGGAATAGGGTTTATTCATTAAAATGAAAACATCCTTGTGCTTCATTTCACGTGTTCTGAATAGTTAATTTATAGGGGAACGTTGAAAAGTTCTGGATGTCTTTCCAAAGTCATCTTTTCCAAAGTTTGCTCACCAAATTCTATGACGAATCCGTAATTATGAGAAACATGGGAGTAGAAACCTCAACCCAGTAGTCCTTGACTTCTTGATACGCTTACCATTATGTTCACATTCTTCGGTCAATTCAAGATCATTTGCAAGGAAATAAGTATGACCTAAATAATCACTAATGATTGACCGATTCATATAACCAACGGTAATATGTTGAACTATAACAGTTCCTATATCACTGCCGGTGGTGGCAGCCTACTTTGAAATAACTTCATTTCACCTAAAATAAATGAGTTTGCTTGGAACTTAGATCTGAAAGAAAAATACACGACGTATTTAAAACAACAATGAAGCATCGCTACACATATACCTATCAATTCAATTCAGAAACCTAATCAAATATGTTAAGCTTTGTGCAGAAACTTTGCGCGGAAATTAATCGCGCATTAAGCACGATGTAGAAAGTTCAGTTGCAGTCCACTAGTTCTTAGAAGCAGCAAGTCAACTAATGAACGAGTCATACTTTCTCAGAGACACAATAAGTTCCTTTTGGAAAACATAACATACTTTAGAGTATGCTCTCGAAAAGTCTTGTAAATTAGAATGTTTGATCATGCTATACTCTTCTTTACTTCGAATATAACTCAAGCAACATTTCTGACTTGGCACTTGTCAGATAAGATAATTCCTCATAAATAATGTAAGCAGCAATAACCTCCCATAATCATCAGCGGACAGTATCAACATCAAAGCAAATACTTATAACACTACTGACCGTTTAATAGGTAACCCTACAATATCTACGCACACACAAGTGAAAACTCTTCGTTTCGTACAAGAAAAAGCGCCAGTAGCGCGATAAGATAAAGAGTTGACCCGAATCGACGTACTGATAAACTCCCTCCATAGCAAGTGCATTCCTTCACGTATTTTAGTGGAATTTATATTTATGATACGACTATAAAAACTTCTACAGGGCTTTCATTATATAATTCAAGGCAAACACACAAAACAGATACAGTACTTATTCACTTGCCGCCTCGTATTAACAGTACGGAGGCAGTATATGTGAGGCAACCTGATCTTGGAGGGGCGCTGTTGTACAGCGAAGATTTCTTCTCTATAATAAAAGAGAGCTTAGGGATTCAAAAGAATGTGCGCAAAATTAGGTATTCATTTTATCCTACGAAGTGCAATAGGAGCAAAAGAGGGACAATTATGGGTGGACGGGTAATAATTTTCCACGTTTCATCAATTGAAATGAAGGATTTGGTTAGAGAAAAAAACACCGGGAAGTGCACGTAAGATCAATTAAGATTGAGGTACATAGTCAATCTTACACCAAGAATTGTACTCTGTAAGTCGGACATGACCCTGGTTCTACGTAATTCATTCAATAAAAAGGTATAAAAAATTTACGACGAATATACGCAGTCTTTGTACCTGCCTCCTGTATTAGGCAACGGCAATCAAGGCCGTCAATAAGAGGGCGAGATTCATGCTAAATATAGGAGGCCATTTCCATCAGCTCGAAGAGAGCGAGTATGTCGGTTCATAAGAGAACGCACCGAGTGGCTTGATTTAGAGCTCACCACTCATTACCAGAGCGCCACTCCAAGATCGGGTTGCCTCAAACATACTGCGTGCGTTCATATGCCTCAGAACACACAGCCGCCCGTAAAAAATAGCGTAAGTCGAAGACTTTCTCGACGAATATTTTCACCACCGCCGAACATCACTATTCCCAAGCCAAATGCACGAACGTAACGTGCAAGTTTTCCTGCAATGCATCCAACAAACATGAACGCACAGAAGCGCACTGCGTTCAACCCCTCTCTGACGCACACGTAATGCTTCGGCTCACTAAGATCAACAAAAATAAATACCGACTTCGTAGCACCGTGAAGTACTACGCTGAATTTGAAAGGGCTTTCGCATCTGGCAGCGAGAGTAAACCAAACACTGCTACGCAAACTTTCCTCATTTTGGGTCGTTGTTCGACTTTGTATGTATGAGAAGACACAAAATTTAGAACACCGAATATCGAAGAGAAACGAGAAACATCACTTTCAGGCACAAGAATAGAAGAAAGGTGACAATGTTGAAGGACTGAATAATGAAAGCTCATGATTAGGTGCCCGGTAGTCAGAGTCACGTAGAACAAACGCGAGAAATTCTGAGCTGTGAGAGAGGGGAGGAAAGCGGGCGGGTAGAGGGCGACGTGGCAGCGGCCGCAACATCAAGGAAGGGTTGTCATAACATTTGAGAGACCTGTTGATGTTGGCGTCAGGACCCAGCATTGCTCTACGCACACTCTGCTGCTCAGTTGTAGTCAACACAGAGTAGAACTCGAAAACATCATTCGGTGTAGCCAGACAGCAACAAAGTTCTAGACAAAACATTGAATGTGAAAAAATGCGCACCAAATTTAGTTGACTCATGTGTATATGTTTGCTCATGGTACAACATGCTGAGAAATTGAACATTTAGTATTGTAATGCTGTAGCACCCATATCGTTTGGGATCTATAGCCTTTAACGATACATTAAACTGCACTCAAAGGGGAATAAAGGGTCCTTCGTTTGAATAGTACAAGAAGCGAAGGAAACTGAGTAAAATGTACCAACTAGAGACTATAAAATTCAAATACCACCCGAACAAAGAAACTACACGCAATTCAGTCTTTTTATTAGTATTTAAAGAGCATCTAAATATTTTAAAGCGTTAGAGTTTTAGACCTGTTTCAAACTTGAAAAAGGGTAGAGTGAAGTCACCAATTAAGTGCCACTTATAATGAAGTGATAGTATGGTAACTTAACTCACGCTTCTAATATATCCGAACCAAGTGAAGCAAATAATCTGGTTAATGCATGTATTCAACAGAAAGCCTTCGAATAACTGTGTAACAAAATTTTTGCTCCAAGTAATAAAGCATTACTTCTATTTTCTAACTCGTTTTGTTCCAGAATAATGGAAAATGCTCATTATTCTTGTGAAACTCCGCTTTTGTATTATACTTCATTTATAATGAAGGGAGGTTCATTGTAAAATTCACTGATCTAACCCCCAAAACAGAATTCAAGCATTAAATTTATTTTCCTCGTTTGCTTACATATAAAGCGATGTGAAATTAAGACTTAAAGCCAGAAACAAGGCGAAAGAGAAATTTTGTTACAAAGTTCAATTCCAGTAATACACAAACTCATCTAAGCAAGATTTTTTACTAGGTCCGAAATTGTTAGACCAGTGATGCGGCCGCCCTGTGACGGTAGAATCAGGCTCAATGGAAAGTGTCTGGCGCTAGAGAGATGGAGCCAAGAGGGAGTGCCACTCTCTACTACCAGGTCACCGGGTTCATCATGCTAAGGTGTCCTCAGGTCTGCGGCGTACACACGCCACATTCACCAAATTTAGAAAAACAGACTATGAAGGTTTCAATGAGGCATTAACTTTGACTCGCGGTAATTATAGCACTACCGCTTTTCTACATTGATGAAACTACTAAGTCGAGTTAACACGGAATACTACATTTGTTCGACTGAATTTCTAGAATAAACGGTAAATCTTTGCAAAAAACTTAGATGATTGGAAGTAGATCTTAAGACAGAATAAAAATTTAACGTCCTCGGGCGGTAGTTACAATATGCACCGAATAACTAGGACTACGTGGCAAACCATTATTGGATACTCAGCCAGCTGCTGCAGCCAGGGGATCCTCAAGCATCAAGGCTCATTCATCTGTCATTGTCTCGTTTTCTTTCACGTACCTGCAGAAAAAAAGGTATGTTAATAAAAGAACGGGGTGGAAATCTTTATGTCGTATTTCAATTACATAATAGCAAATGTTACGATCAATTTTTTTAAAGATGCTCTGGGGAAAAGTAAACACAAACGCAGTAAAATCTTGAGTGTTTTTCGCAACGAGCAAGATTTTCACTCCAGAATACACAGATTTATGAAATATTCTCCCGGACCTATGTCAAGACACCAACCAGGACCAAAAAAAAGTCGTTTGCACGAACACAGAGCATTGTTTTTGGCTGATACTTCTTGGTGGCCAAACGATGAGTTTGAACTGCCTTCAGTAATTACATTTTAAAAACGAACTTTTTACTACTCGTCCCTGCTCATTAAGTGTTGCTATTTTTTAGAAAAAAATTTCACCTGTTTATGAGCTATAAAATATTTGAGAATACACCCACGTTGCGTTCGATAATTTTGGGCAGACGACGATGCACTCGCTTGGGCGAAGGAGAGCGATCTCGTAACCCTCTGCATGCCGACCCCTGGCTTCAAGTTAAATCAAATAAAACCCAAACACTTCAGCTGCAGAATCAACAGCTTGTGGTACATAAATTCGGAGAAAAAATATTTTTGAGAAGCATGAATTCGTTGCTGGCGCTAAACTCTGTGCTAGCGGTTGACTACGCCTGGTATGCGAAGCAGGGCTCCCTTGATCTAGGACAGCAGAGGAAGCACGTGCCAGATGGGAATAGCCTGACCTAGAGGTATAATTAGGCCCAATATCTCAACTTGTTTGTCAGGCGACCACATCCACTCGCCGAATGAAGAACTTCCCAGCTGTACTCTTCCATCAGGTGTTCTACCGTGTTTGTTTTCGTGATGCGTCACACGTATGACAGGTGTAATTTTATGCTCGAAAAACACAATGAGAATGGTCTATTCTGAAGATACAGCGTACAATGAGAGTTTCACGACGTTACTACTCATAGCTGAGCGAAATGGGAAAAAATTTCAACGTTGAACTGCTTTCAAGTAGAGATTCCCAAAAAAGAACGCTTCCAAATTTTAAGTGGTGTGTTATAATGACACACCAAAAGAAAATTAACAATGGATGCATTCATACTCCAATGTGAACTCAAATTTCAGTGAGAGCCTGATGAACCCCAGAATAATTGTACTCCAGAAGGTATGCTAACGTGAGATACGTTCACATCAGGGTACGTCTCTGTTCGTGGTTTGTTGCATCACGGGCAGGGTGGGTTAATGAAACACATTTATTAAATATACAAAACATGTCTAACTTCTTACGAACGCACCTTCAACTTGACTGAATGCTTCACTGTATATCGCAAAGCAGGCATAGAACATTACACAAAAACGAAGGGTTCGATTAAAATTTCAGAAAATTGTCGTCTCTCTCTCGCATTTAAAACGGTTACATAAATCTATGACGACTAAATAGATCGTTTGTATGTGTTCGTATTCTTCGGTTAGTCGGATGAAAAATTCGAAGCCTTAGATTACCATGGAGGCATATGTATTCCCTAGCAAAACAGCTATTAAAATAATAAGGAAATTTTCGTAATAAAAGTTAAAGGAACCTATAGGAGATGAAACAATCAGTGGAATTTTTGTACTTACTTATAATTTGTTACGCTCATTGTATAATTGAGTTAAATTGCAATAGACGTACAGCGTGTCATAGTTAAAATGAAGCCACTAACTTCAAATACGAATAATACTTTGCATTTATGATACGACATGATTAGTTTTAGAAGAGTACACGGAATTAAGAGAAAGTGTGGGTAAGAATCCGAATTCATACGCAGTTGTTATTAATATTTGATAGCATTGCATACACTTTCTGCGGGTGCCCTGCACATTTAAGGTGCGCATTTTAACGTGAAATAAAGACTTTCTCGACTTTGAACTAAAAACAATTATTTATAGGTTTCTTCTACTGAGGAGATTCAAGTTCTCTCACAGACAGCAAAGAAATAGGCACATATGTATAAACTTTACATCAATGTTCCCTTAACAGCGACATCAAATATTCTGATCACGAGACATTACAACGATGTAAAACAAAATATAACATTAAAATTACCCTGCCCTTGAGTACAAACTAAAACTCTGGAACCCAAATGCCGAAACAAATATAATTTGAAAGTTACAACGTGCAAGCAATATTTTTCACTCAAGTGAACGCATTTTATCGTGATAGAGTATGACCTGAATAAGATCAGATAATGAGACGGGACATTAGCTCGAGGCGGCTTTACGATGGGGCCAAATCGATGGACGCTTTTTTGTGATCGCTTGTCACGAGAGGTTTTTGGCGAGCAGCTCAGTGGGTACGGCGGCTGCTGAGATGAGCTGATAACTGGCATGTCGAAGTTCGCCTAAGATCTATTGATTTGGATGAAAGTCGGAGGTGGGATTTACTGATATCCTAAAGCGGTTAAGGGTACTACCGCTCCTGGTCGGTGTAATTTTGCTTGGCAGTTCTTCGCAAGGTCGTGAATGTGCGTAGAAGACAAGCTATAATATCATGGGGGAAAAATATAAGAGGACAATAAAGCACCCAATATTTTCAGAGGTAAATAATATTGGCATGCCAAAAAGTATTACAGCCATTGATTCGTCCGAATGCAAAAAGTTCTATTTTAAAAGGGATACAAAAGCAAGCATTGGATTTTTAAATCAGTAGCTTCAAATCTTCTCGTTATTTAGCGTACGCTGGAGCATTACAAGTGAGTGCAGAGTGTCATTTACGAGGTGTTTTGCCATATGCAAGATTACCTTATAATCTAGCAGCTTCGTACAGTAGATGCTGGAGAGACATGACTCAAATCTTTTACAAAGTCGGAGCGTTTGAACACCTCGTACCAAATTAGTCACAGCCCCCCGGAGTGATAAAACTGAGCATGCACAGGTGCCAGCATCAGAGACAGTCGTATTAATGCAGGCTCGTAATATTTTATTTAAACTACGCAGCTTTACAACCAGAACGACGACGAAAAAAGCCTCAAGATCGCCTTAAATTACCTCACCAGTCCTCATTTATTAAAGGAAGAGCCGAGGTTAAGATTAAGCTGAGATGAAAGGAATCAGTAAATGAAGAGGAAAAATGAGCGAAATAAAGCAGTCAAATGTTCTACGCAAGCAGCCAAGCACCCAAATACCATAAAAAAAGAAACCTTGTTCGATTTATGAGCAGGGTTAGGGAGAAAGAACTAATAAACGGATTCCATTCACTTTCAGATTGAGTTGACGAGTCAGAATTGCTGTTCAGGATCAGCTTTCAAAAGGTCAAAAGAAATAGTGGATAAATCTCTCTTGAAGTAATCCTGCATACTATCAAAACTAGGTGCGAGGTTCATGAATATACTGTTAATTAACCGTTAGTTGAGGACGCCGTTTACTTCCATAGACCAAAGTTACCGTTCATCAAAATAGCTCAGGAATATATCCATCCACTGCATAGCAGAAAATCAAATATTATATGTAAAAGGCTGTAGCAAAATACTGTTAGCACCCGTAGTTCAAAATCATATGTTTATAGAAAGGATTATTTAATTGGTGATACGATAGGAGCAAAGTTGCGTTTTAACACTAATAATTTAATTCACAAGATATTTTATTCTGTATTAGAAAAGTGACAGATGGTAAATATGATGATGATATATTATATACGGTATAGAAGAGTGACTGATGGTACCCTTCATGCTATCTCATATTTTGGCTGATGAAATTTATTGAATTATGCCACTGCTCATACGCGGTAGATTTTAACGTGACTTATTTCCTTATTAAAACATAAAAAAACACTACAAGAAAACGAATTAAAGGCAATTTGCGTAAGTTTTCCAAAAAACAATTAGGCGCACGTAAGATAAAACACCGAACCAATTAGTGAGTACCAACGTAAATGGTTATTCTTTTTTCGCACGTGTAAGATCTCTCGAAACCTGCTATCTACCACAAGCATAAAAAAATTACAGGGCGTAAATATATTGAGCTACGACTTCGACAGTCTCTCGGGGATCTTGCAATGAAGTGAACGAAAATGAATGGATAGGCACTGAATAGCTTTTCCTACATAAGAATGTTTTGCTTCACACATATGTACATACAGTGCGTCATTTTTTTGATCAAACGTATGAAATTATTTTTACTCCATCAAAAACATGCATACTACATGAAAAGGAACAACATTCGAAACTTTCCAATGAAACACGCAACGTTGTAGAATTCTACAACATAACTATTTCATAAATAATAAAAAACAGTCATGTGTAAACATATGGCCATAACTCATGAAGAATATTATTCGCTGAAAGTGTCTGAGAAGCGACATGAATATGAATGTAAGAGCAAGAAAACAAGTTTTGCTAAGCCCAGCCTGACGAAGGACCCAGTGAGAGGTCTCCTGCTGACTAGGTTTTTGCTGCCCAAGTGGCGCCAAGAACGAGAAAAGCGCCCAAGTTTAGGCTGGGGTACGACATACCTCGACGAGAGCATATTTACATCGCTTTCTTAAATCAAGTCACGTCAGTTCATGGCTCGCCCTCTGAGAGAGGGCGATGCCAAGTGAGGCATATACGGGTCGAGGGGTGATATGTCACAGAGCTGACAGTCAAAAAGAAGGAGAAAATGCGTTCTGTTTTTTTGGACTAGTCATATGGACGTGCTAAAATGATAAAATACAAAGGAATTCATGATTAGTGCGACAACAAAAGTAATCAAAACAACTCCACACAGAATCGAATTGTGAGGCTCCTCTGAAGATATTTTCAGAGTGTGAGTCAACGTCAGAACACCAATGGTGAGAGGAGAACCCTAAACCTAAACAGCACTATTCCCAAAGCCTACTGATACCTCGTCAGTGTTACCAGCAGTTCACATACTTTACGCGGTATTTATCCGACGTAGAGTTCTGAAGCCCAGCGTTTGATGCTAAAATGTAGCGATTTGAGTTGTATTGCACAACGTTTAATAGCCAGGTCGTTGACTGCAAGTCACAGATCGCCATAATACACAACAGACTGACAAGCGCATTCCTCATCTTAGCAGAGATATGTCCTTTTGTTTTTATCTGCAATATAATGTTTGGCACCTGGCGTATGAAAGATTGTGGTTGAAGCTTGTATTTTAATTCAATTCATTCGTGCGACTTTGGGGGTGATTTAAAATGCACTGTAGACTGTGAAGCACCGCTTTTATTCGTGTAAATGTTCAGCTGAGATAGGTGGAATACTGTTGCTGTAAACCTGATAATTCTAAGAATCGTAAACGTTCAGAGACGCAACGGTTATATGTTTCCTTTGTATATAACGAATGAAAGGAATTTCCTCATGGAAGTTCAAATGGTCAGTCAATATTTCTTGAATTATGAGAATTTACCATATTCTTTTGTGTATTTCCCATCTGAAAAGTGAGTCAACGGTATTTTATAGCCTCAAGACTCCCCAAACTTCATTATTTTTGCCCAAGTGCTAGCTAACTCAACACCTCGGTAAACCAACCACCCAGTAAATCAAGAATTTGGTAAACCAACCCCATTTTAATCCAACCACCCAGTAAATCAACTCGGAAAACTAACCCCCAGGTTAACCAACCACCCAGTAAATCAACTTGGCAACCAACCCCCTGGTAAACCAACCCCCTGGTAAACCAGCCCCCTGGTAAGCCAACCCCCTGGTAAGCCAACCCCCTGGTAAACCACCCCTTGGTAAACCAGTTCCCTGGTAAAGCAGTCCCATGGTAAACTAACCACCCAGTACATCAATAATTTGGTAAACCAGCCCCCGGTAAGCCTAAGACCCATTTATTCAACCACTTGGTAAACTAATCCCCTGGTAAACCAAACCCATGGTAAACCAACCTGCCGGTAAACTAACCTCCCGGTAAACCATCCACCTAGTAAGCCAACCACTTGGTAAACCAATCACTTGGTAAACCAACCCCCTGGTGAACCAACCACACAGTCAGTCAACCACTTGGTAAACCAACCCTCTGGTAAATAAACCTCCTGGCAAGCCAACTCACTGGTAAGCCAATCATCTAGTAAGCCACCATGGCCCATGCAATGACCAGACGTAAATCTCTCATTGAACATGCTTTTCTTATTCACTTACCTCCGTCATCGGATTGACCTCCAGCCAAAGTGGCAGTCTAGTTTTGGATGAAGTATGAATTGTGAATCACGATAAAAAATTCCAAAGAGAATAAATAATAACAAGCGAGGATATAGTAATGGAGCTAATGTACCCATGCATACGTTAGTACGTGACACAACCTCAAAGGAACGTAATTTGCAATGGTCCCCCTGTGAATGGCGCGACGTCGAACATTCGAACCGACAAGGGACAGCTTTTCAGCGAGTCTTGAACCAATGGCTCAACGCAAACACTCAAATATAACATGACATGGAGCATTGAGATCAGCAGCAGCGGTGAAAATTTATGAGCTTCGAACCCAGGCTCCTGCCTATTAGATCTCGGCAGTACAAGCCACATGTCATATTCGTTGACTATGTGTGTACCGAAACAAGCTTAGAATTCAAAACCAGTTAATCATTTGAGTTGACCGTCCAGCTCATCAGAAATAAGCATCGACACTCATTTGTCAAATTCATTCGTTGAAAGTAATGCTTTTATGATTTACGAAAAACACACGGGTAGATTAAATTTTTCTCTCGAGAACTTGACGAACTTAGCTGCAGCGGTGAAGGTAAGAGGTAATTGGAAAATTGAGAAAAGATCATATCATTTTAGAGCAAGTCAGATTACTGAAAAAACTATTCAGACTTGTATTTTCCGAGTATGAACAAGCACGAAGAGCTCAGAATGTGCGAAATGTATGTTATAAAATCCCTATTTTTGAAAGTCTCTCTTAAATGACTCCAGCGTACTCGACACTGCAAGTTTACACCCAATGAACGGCCTTTTCAAAACGTGAAATGAAAAGGCAGGGTGCAGAGCACAACTGGTGGTCACAATTAGTGAGCAGGAAGCCCTGCCCTGCAAATCAGGGCCGCAGCGGCGGCTCCAAGAAGACCCCAGCTTTAAGGCAGATCCAAAAGTCAAATAAGAAGAAATAACACACGAGAGGACGAGCTGCTCGCTCCCAGCCAGGTACCCACACCTGACCTACACGTCGCTGTTGCAGCTGCAGCAGCAGCAGCCTCATTGCCGAACAAAGGCTTGCTCAGGTGTACGTACCGTGTTGCCTATGTTAGCCCCTTATCCGGCAGAGACGACTCAACTCGTTTTGACTTAATTAGTATTGCTAAACTTTGGGCGAGCAGACTCTTGCAAGTTTGATGTTGAATAATAAAGCTTGAAATGAGTTGACTCATCCTTCTTCGACCTCGCGTGGTGTAAGCCGACCAGTCCCAAGTGTTCAGTGTACTCATACAGAACATGTGGAAAAAATTATCAAAATCGACCGAATATAGCATGAGTTTGTCAATACACTCACGGGGAAAGGGTAAAAAGTTCATCATGAGTGTTGAAGCGGGTATTCAAGTACGTATTATGATCATCATCTTTGCTTTTGTGGACATACATACGAGTGTAAGTGAATGAAGCCCTCTCATCATTTCTATTTTTTACTCGTAAAAGACGTATAAATTAAGAATAAATTCTAATTCTAATTAATTAAGAATTAATTCTAATTTCGTGTCAGTTCTCCTTCGCCCTAAATGAAAGGGGATGATTTCCTACTATGACAATCGTCAGTAAAAACATTTTCTTTGCATGTAGTGCTGAAATATTTAATTTTGAATCAGTTACGATGTGAATTACGGTTCGAGATTTCTAACGGAGACTATTTTTTAAACTCTAAATAAAATGAAAAGCTGACACGAGTATGACACAGTGATAAGGAACAGAAAAGTTGAATAGGTAAAATGTCCTCGTAAAGCACAGCGTAAAAACTGTTTTTTTCTCCGTGCAGATGAAGACATAATTCGCATTTAAGGTACAACTAACTTAACAAAGAAAGTGGGAGTGCAACATTGAAATCAGTAAATTATGAAGAAACTTGAATCCTTACGAATGTAATAAATGATATGTGTAATATTTCCCATAACAGACCCACGCAAAAACTACACGGATATTACAAAGATAAACACGAAAGCTGAACAAAAATTTGGTCGTGTGGTGGTATGTAAGACTTAATTGTATACATTTTATTGCCGAGTCGTCACTTGGGCAGTTGCTGGTGAATTAATTTCAAATGAACAATGGCCGCGAGTTGCGAGGTCTCACTTTGCAAATGGTCACTGCCTCAGTAGTAGTCATTCATAATTTTTAAAGCTGTGGTCACTCTGTCGGTATTTATATACTGTATGTACTGGCTTTCACTGACCATCCACAGAAATATTGTAGCTGCATAGAAAATTCTTATAGTATGACTTTTATTAATGACGAAGCTATGAATTTTCTATGTCACATCAGTTTGAAGAGCTGACGCTTGAAAAGGTATCGAATGTTTTTACATATTAAAAAATTCAGCGATAGGCACACAGACATATGAGGCGGTCTTAAAAAAATGAGGATAAGTCGATAATCATGTTAGATTCCTAAAATATGTATTTGAATGCGGACATAGATTTCTCTTTGCATAATTCTTCACAAAACCCTTTCGTTTTACAACATCTGTTTTATCGCTGCACCAGCTTCTCTTTGCTCTCAGAATTCAATTTTTCAGGTTTGAGTAAATTTGATTATCTAAAAGTTCTAAACAAATTTCAGCAGCTCACAACGAATACTTTCTGGACGAATGGGAGCTAAATCAAAGGATTTACAAGTAGTTTCGTGTGTTGTATTGATTAATACTGCAGCAAAACTAATTCACAAATACGTCATCCATAAATTGAGAATACACTCCCTGCTACAAGATGAATTCGCTTATTAACTGTACAACAGTCTTTGTTCCATTGGAGACCTTACGACACCTTCTAGCAATCAACTCTTCAAAGAACGCGGCTCCTAATGCAAATGCTGGCCAAGCCACCGTAATATGCCTCAAGACATCAAGGAACTCACACTGAAAATCTAATTAACGCTGAGGAAATAAATCACAAAGAAAGAATATCGCAGATGTCGACGTAAATATCATTATTGCATCAGAGTTGATGTTTATTAAATGGCTCACTCACGCCCCAAACTCGGTTTGCATGAGTTAAAGGTACGGGCATTGCTACTTCCTAGGATACTATCAGACAAAATTGAAACGCATGTTTTTCGACTTGTGTGCAAATCATCCAGTATTCCTTTAGGCAGCAGAATTTCACAGACGTCAACCCAATTAAAGATGATTTATAATCAACACAATCATGATGATCGATCGATTCATTTTTTTTTTTTGGATCATACAAACTTGAAGCTCCTGATGGCTACTCGATTGCCATGGTTTACCTTATGAATCAACAATATTGCAAGGTGTACTGTTAGTTTTAATGTAAGTAGACAAACTGTACTTGCAAGGCTTACTGTTAGTTTGATGTAAGTAGACAAACTGTGAACAACATTATTACAGTGCCACTGATGTCCACCAAAATGGAGCTCCGTTGACGGTTTGCGCAGGCGTCTTGAGTGGAAATCTTGGGAAGCGACGCTTGCCTCAGCCGCTGAGTTCCGGACCCCAAATCAATATTCCAAATCACCAGATCAATGCTTCGAAAGCGAACTTAATACAAAATACATTATTCTTCCACGTTTTTCCAGCTATTGCAATGAAATGTTTTCCTACACCAAAACGAACACATAAAACTGCGAAGTTGTTGAGAAGTGTTCAATTCTGGCATGGGCACTTTTAAAGTTTACGATTTATATTTTTCAACATCTACGATACCTTTTGAAAACTCATCAAACACATTTTTCAACATTATTACAAAAATACGCGTGCGTTACTTAGTGGGGGGAGGGGGGGGAATGAACTTACAGTTAAAGTACGCTACTCTTCAGTTGAGTTCAAACACAGAGCAAATCTATAGTTGTAGTGTACTCAGCAATCTACTCAGCAACATCAGCTGAGTTTCAACACGGGCTGCAGGTAGAGGTAGAGTAGAGTGCAACATGAGCCACGTTTCAACACAGGACGAGGGACGCGGCAGTCAAGTGAAGTTAACGGCGCTTATCCTGCAGCAACAAGCTTGTTGGTGTGACAAGAACAGGGCTGGCGCATGCAGCCGGCCAACAGCGGACGCATAAACTGACACGTGCCGTCGAACATTTCCTGAGGAAGACCTCGTGGAGCTTGATAAAAATAACACGTTTGAAAATCATTAGATTAACGCACAGAGAGGATAAGATCCTTCATGCTCCTGGAGTTGTTGAAATGAGGGTTAAATCTGGTTGAGGATGAGTGTTAGGTTTTCTTGGAATGATTTTTTATAATGGAATACAATGCAAGCAAGGACTAAACTCGTGATGAGCCAGTTTAATTGAGAGTAATAAAAAAATTTACGCCGTAGTTAGTCATCTCACTAGGCAACAGTTCTTATTTTTAGACGTGATTATTTTCGAAACCAGTTCAGAGCGGATGGTATCTGTCCTTATCGCAGTTAAGCGTTCAGTCTTTTCTTATTGAGCTAACAGCTTTTGCTTACTTTTCATCACATTAAGGTGTGCAGGGGCGAGACGAGATGATGCTCGACTGAGGCACAAAACGCGAGGCCTCAGGATCACAAGTTGCGTCTTCACGTCCTAATATATGACGCACTACAATCATTAGGGTCCTGGACTAGCAAGTGCTAACGGAACGAAATGATACAACGAATATAAACTAAATCTATCAAATTCGTTTTGCTTCTTAAAATTTCGTGAACTCCAAGGCATGTTAATTCCCGTAATTCAGGTTAAATAAAAAATGGCGTAAGAAGGATGATGGGATCACCAAACTGAACTAATCAGCAGTTTATTGGGACTTGGAGCAGCCCTGCAATCCATTTACATGTATTTAGTGAATTGGTAATTAATCGGAGAGTCATAGTGGCCTGAAACACTTTGGAACCATACTGAAAATAATTTTTGAGTAATTACTGAATGAGTTTACCACTCAGCGGGCATTGGGACTTGGAACACCACGGAGCATTGCTGGAGAACTTACTGATCACTGGTGTGCCCATATGAGTGACAGAACGCACTTGTGCTTGGGTAACTAACTTATTTTACATACGTACAGCTAAAAAATTCAAGACCGATTCGTAAAGTTCAAAATAAAACTAAAATTGTCCGTAAATTCGTAGCTGTAGTAAATGTATGACGAATTAGTCAATCGCCTTTCTTTTTTTTGCCAGGCAAATTGAAGTTCCGAATCGAGATCGAATGAAATCCTTAACAACCAAACGTGAAAAAAAATAAAAGTATGTGGTATAAGCCAAGTAAATTCATTTCAACAAGCAAAGTTCACAATACAAGTTTAGGAAAATGCAAATGTAGCAATTATGGGGTTTAATGTGTCTAGGGGGCATATGGACGCAAGTTCACGTCCAATAATGCCTGTGACCAAGTAGTTCATTTGATTCCAAAAATCGTTCGTGCGTTCGGATGGGGTAGTTCGACGTAGCTTATTATTAAGTCATATTAAGTCAGAATATTTCATAAAAATTACCATGATCACTCCATAAAAAGTAAATCGGCAACTCTAGGATTTCTAATGACTCAACATTCACAAAAACTGCCTTCGCTAGTATAGATTCGCAAAATAATAGTTATGAATAACAAATGAATAAACAATAACTCTGCTATTACTCGAGAGTTGCGCTTACAAATTTAAGTGTTTTAATATCCGTACAGAATGAAAACTTTTCTTCTGACTGGATGAGCAATATGAGTCGATTGCATTGGTATATCACACCTCAATGCGGCGATTACGTTGAGATTTGCATAGGTTTCAGAAGTTGTTGCTCTATTGAACAGTTTCGAAGACCTGTACGTGTTTCTCCACTGCCGACGTGGCCTGTTCGCTTGACCACCCAGAAAATTACTTAAAATTATGACTACTAAAATCATAACTCGGGTCCGAATGCTACTGTTTTGCAGTGGCCGCAAATGCAATCGTGAATGTCAGTAAGCCAAACACACGCGGTTGATTTCTACTTTCTCATAAATATTTTCGATGTTTAACTTCCACGCCCAGAATCGTCACTATTGCGATTATCAGAAACTGTACTAACGATGTAGAAAATCTTAAAGAAGATATACAAAACAGTTATCAAGAAGTATGAAGAGAATAATTACAAAATAAATTCTAAAAAAGACAGAAATATTTGTTACATATTTTCATCAATTACACTCACGTAGCTTCTCACTTTTCTAGAAGTTTCATTCATTGGTACCACTGCTGCTCTAGCCTACGCCGTCCAGGATTAACTTACCCAAATCAATATTATTGATAATATTAGGGGCACTGAACGGCAGCATGACGATTGAAATTTTTTAACCAACGAGCTTAGCATTGGAAAAAGTCGATAAGGCTGACCTCATTTCCATGGGGTAAATTGTATCAGACTGTCATTTCACTTTCAATGTGGTGCCGGCTATGCCCTCGATTTCGCTCTCAACTCCAGCACCGCCACCATCACAGCATCGGCCACTGGCCTGCAGCCCACAAAGTCGCTCCACCAGAAGTCATCACCGCGTCTGAACGTGCTCCAGTTTATTTTTTAGTGCATAGGCGTTGTGTTAGAATTGCATTTGGGGAGTTCACAATGCGTGCTAAAGAAAAGGATTAGCCATTACTAAATTTTTCAGGGAGTTCGTCTAACGCGTTACAGGAACTCGAAATGCTGGTATTAATGAAGAAGTATACATTGATAATGATCGTTTTCGTTCGGTGACGATGCGGAGGATACAACTGGAAGAATTGATAAGAATCCGAAAGAAACCCGCTCATTCCCTGCATCGTCACTGGAACACGATTATGAACGACGAAAGTTGAAGTAGCAACTACGATCCGCACACCCCTTGAAATGAGCTTGGTTCAAGCTACAGCTCAACCAAATACTCTGGTAATGTGTGTAAAATTGGGCACTGCGGCAGGAGATCGTATTTTGTGCATAGAATACGAAACAACCTTCAATTCAATGAGGGGGCATTTCGAAAAGACGAGGGATTGGGAGAATAATTCAAATAAATTCAATTTTTCTACTCAAGTCCGGGAGCGTATATGTACATAGATGCCAGCTTAAACAAAGGAACTCATAATTTTACGAAGATGCTTAGGATATTTTCATGCCTATAACAAAACCAAAAATTAAGCACAACGTTAATTATTTTCAGAGTTTCTTACTTCAAGCATTGTTAATCAAAAATGAGTAACTAACATATACGGCAATCGTCCATGTGTCTGGGACTTTGTTTCATTTGTCATCTGAAAATAAATTGTAGCTCCCCACATGAACATTAATTATATGGATTGAACTACTTCTGAAAGGTATAGGAAACATGAAATTAAATTGAATTCCTTTCTATCGATGAGCAATTTAAAATCACTGATATTTACGCACGTGCATCTATGAATCGATATTGTACTTCATTCGTGAGCCCATGGAACAAATAAAGCTTAAATTTAAAAAAAACTCTTGCTGGAATTATAATACAAACAACAATCGTAAGATTGTTGCTAAATTCAAAACAAGAATTTGAGAGATTCTTTTAGAAAAATCGTTCCTCTGATACGCAAACTTCGATGGAAGAAATTTAGTCAACTTAATTGAGCCCATGAAGCAAATAAAATTCAAATCTATATTAGAACGTGAAACACGAGAGCACAAAATTATTTGTACTCCTAGCCTCCCAAACCATGAAAAATGACTTTCTATCCCAACATTATATTTTCAAATCAATAGTTCTATAGATCACTACTGGCGTCCGATATTTGTGCGTAGAATCC
Source organism: Orchestia grillus (assembly GCA_014899125.1). Lineage (NCBI taxonomy): Eukaryota > Metazoa > Arthropoda > Malacostraca > Amphipoda > Talitridae > Orchestia > Orchestia grillus. Next base: position 2,016 of record VOMN01067941.1, on the reverse strand, counting down.
AAATTTGCCCAATACATCACGCGCTACTGCAAGTGGACTTTGCTCTCCATTATCTAACGGAAAATCACTTGTACAGGGGGAGTCAAAAGCCGCTGCGGAGTTGCCATGTGCGAACATTACGCCACTAATGATTCTTTTTTTTCATTGTCAGATATGTCATAGATCATTACACGAAAATTAATTATGGTGAAGTATAGCGTCATAAAGTTTACTCAAATTATGAAGCTTTTTTATCAACGTATCACCGATATTTTCACGTGAAGGGTGGACCAACTGCGAACACACTTTAGGGCATGGTTCGTCGTTTTCGAGAAGAAGGAACAGGGAGTGTTCTTCATCAAGTTCCTTGACCTCGCACTGTTATAATTTTATGATTAAATAATCAGTGAGCCGAGGGAAAGAGTGCGAGAGAGTGGTGAGAAGAATCCTGGAACGTCGACTCGAAGCCGTTATGGATAACTTAGGATATCACGAACTTGGCTGTGAAGGATTCTCCGCACCCTTAACCTTCTTCCTTTCAAGGTACAGTTTGTTAAGCCCCAAGATTATGAACTACAAACTCCAACATCAGCTCAGAGTTCAAGAATTGGCAGGAAACGACCGAAATTTTATGTAAAAATTGATTATGTCATCTCAATGAGTTCGTTAACAAACAAAATTGCTGTTTATGGGCTCTGAGAATCGGAGAGCAGCTGGGCTCTGAGCAAAAGTTGCACCTCACACGGGCACGCTATGGCGTGAAATGGCAGAGGCTGAGATTATCAGCCTTTCCAAAGCTGAAAGTGGATGTCTTTTAAAAGACATTTTGTATACGGTTTTCACAAAAGATGATTTTTCATCATTTGTAATAGTAATTTTGCAATTTTCGTAATTTTATGCGAGTAAATTTCACTAATCTTCCCATGCTGTAATTAAAGTTTCATAACTCTAGTTACACAAATGAGGAAGCTATTAAATTTGAAAAAAACACAGAGACTTTTTAACGATCAACAAACTTACAAACGATAGAAAAATATCAATATTCCTATTGCAAATAAACTATTTACTTCCCCATTAACACAAAATTTTTAACAAATCGATGGCAAAAAGAGTAGTTCCATCATAAACTGAGAGCGTGAACGTGCAGTGAAATAACAAATTAAGTTACAAGTTAATAAAAACTAATCAAGAATTGAATACAGAGTACCTACAGAATTTCCGTGCTCAATTTGATGCTGTCTTATCAATACCTACTTGTTTGGTTTGACATATATACCTCTACATTATACGCCCGTACTTCATTTCGTTCCTCCCTCTGTGTGTCTCGCTTCTCCCTAATTTTGGCGAAATTTTAAAACTCAGTGATAAATTTGAGTTCATAACCAGCATCAACAACAGGCATGATGCTGATGTTGTATATATCATCAGAAATTTTCCTAATCAAATGAACTATTTCGAAGTTAAAGGACAATTATATAAGGTGAAGAACATAAGTCTTTGCCCTGTACTCACACTAGCACAAAGCCTTCCCTGAACATTGAGCAACCGGTTTTCTTTTCGTATTTCCTTTACTACTTGAGTCTTTAATGTGATGAACCTACAGAGTGTCCCACAAAATTTCAAACACTCTTTTTTCAAATTATGTAATACGCTAATTTATAAAACCGATTTCAATTTTTCTCGGTTTACTTGATGTAGAAATTTGTTTGGGAAACACAGAGAAAAAGATTCTGAAAGCTGATTAGTTTTGCCTATAATTCGAAATATAAGGGAAGGTGTGAAATTATTTTTATAAAATGAATACTATCATAGAATTAATCGCTGTTAGCTTATTTCACCTTGGAATACATACCATTTTAAACTCTGGTTTTAAAAATCACAAATACCATCGTTAGAATATCGTAAGCTTTTAATATCGAACAAATTTGTGCCTCAAAAATGTATCTTAGAAAGAATTTGTGAGTGTTTACCGTTAATTGTTACACTGAAATAGGTGTTATGAACTATGTATTTACCCTGTAAGTCTGGGCAGTCGAG
>VOMN01067939.1:0-10173 GCA_014899125.1 Orchestia grillus | reverse complement strand
TAGGTTAGATGATCGCGTGTACCATAAATGACCCACTTCGGAGGCAAAGGGTTAACATTGATAGCGCTGTTCATTAGTGTTCCCAAGCGCCCCATTTATATTTTACACTCCATTCTCTGTTTACCCTCATTTCATTGGCGCAATTAGAGCTGTACTTTTGAGTTAATCCCTGGTTTTAGTTTACCCAAGATTTTGAGCTGACAATGAGTCGAGGCTAACAGCGTCCGCAAGAGTTCTCGCAGGATTTTGCATCTCTGTGGCTCTTCCTCTGTAAATTGGCCGCGCTGCAGAGATGTTCCTTACTCTATCTTTCGTGTTCGTTGTACATTAAATTACCAGGTAGCGCGTGTGATCTTCTCGGCTGCGTGTGCCCCGATGCAGGGCTCGTGTTGCCGTGTGGGTATATGACATTTTTTTCATCGTTCAAGACGCTGGTTAAAAATACCATGCAAGCTTAAGTCATGCCAAGAATTTCAACGCATTTAAGCGTCTTCTTCTGGTCGGGGTGTCAGGGAAATAAGGCGACGCTTCTGCAGTTATGGTCCTGAAAATTTCGGTGCTGCGATGAGCGCCGGTTTGGTGGCAACCGGCGTGCTTCTTCGGAAGCAGCCAGCAAAATGTCTCGCAAATTCGAACTCTGCAAATTAAAATAAACGCTAATAATAAGGACCTTGTGCCAGGGGAAATGATTTTTACGTTTCATACATCATTGCTGAAGTCAGAAGAAAGTATAAGTTGTGCGTTAATTTATAATAAACGGTTTTATAGTTTATATTCTCTAGGAACTCTTCCTATTCAACCTTACTAGTCAATAACAAGGTGTGGTCTGAAGCGAAGGGTATACAAGTATAGCGCACTTCGTTATATATACATGTTTGTATGTTTGTGTTCATTTTCTGCGTATCTACGATACATCCAATACAAAAAAATTGACATCTATCTATTATTAGCCAAGCTCTACGACGCTTGTTGTGAAGCCTTGAATGCGATTCCTAAAATGCCGACCTTAGAAAACTGAGAACTGAGAAGTGTTAAGTGTAGGCCCTGGACGAATTTTGTGACCCAAGCAACACATTCGAAGGCGGCCGATTTCTGTCGCATTGTGTCCGTGATGTGTCCCCTGGGGTTGGAGTGTGCTGGAGGGGATTGTGCTTCAGCGTGTCTTGGGGACTTGGCACTCCTCTCGCGATGTGTAGGATCTCTGAGCAACACTTGGGGGATTGGTGGTGGTGCTTATCTGTGTCAATGTGCCATTGGGAATGGGAATCCTGAAGTGCCACCTCTCGGGGACTATGCGCTCCGTACCAATGCTCCAACGTGTCCACTACAGGCGCGCGAGGCTGGCGTAGTTTATTTTAATGGCTTATTTTTTTTTTCGTCAGCACCTCCGCCTCTCTCACAGATTGGTGGTCCTGGAGGGAAACCAGAGAATCTTTTTCTAGGCAAAGACGAGTTACGTCAGTTTTACCGAACTTGTATTTTCCTGATAAATCGATTAAACTCGTTGAGAGTCCTTCGTAAAAGCTTGAAACTAACGAATGTACCCGTTCAAGTCCTTCGTTGACCCCTGAGGGTATGAGCCAACCATTTCCGAGTGTGTTCATACATCTCAAGGCATTAAAGTCGTGTGAACATTTCATGCTTTCTTCAGAAAACCTGCTAGGCAAAGAGTTACTGTACGTCAGTTTTTTCTATCGTGTTTGTATGATATAAACACGATTACTGAAAAATTGACTTAATAGTATTACAATTTTCTTTGGGTTATCTTAAGTATTTTGCGTTGGTATATGCCTTCCACCACTGAAGATTTCAACTGTCGGTAGATAACAATGAACTAATAAATCTTTTATCCATTATGTTTGTATGTTATGCGCCGCTGCTGCAGGACTGGCATGCCAATAGATTATTGACACAATCTATTCCTACCTTCCATCTTCCCCTCTCGAATTTACAGAAGCAATGACCCGTGTACCTGCTCCGCTACAGCGAGGTCGTCACCGCCGCAGGCCCCCGGTGGCGATGCTCATCTGTTTATTGGTCGCTTCTTGTTTACCTGTTAAACCCCGCCGTTAGCCTCCCCTTCCCCTTCCCCTCTTCTACCCCCAGCTTTGCTCAGCACGTGCATTTTGCCCCAAGTCGTCCTCAATTGAGGGGATGAAGTCCGCGAAACATGGCCGTGTGTTTTGAAGCGCGGCTTTCAGTTCATTGCCTGCCGTCACAGCGACGGGGAGAAGCTGCCTGCCTTTGTTCCACGACAGCGATCGAGTGAGGGACTTCAAGGAGGAAATGGAGATGAGATTTTGATGCCTGAGTTCTGATGGATTGCGCCACCATTCTTACACCATTTGTCTGAAACGTAAAAAAAATTATTGTGCATGTATGGAATTGAGAAAGTATAATCAGAACATTTTTTAGGGACTAGGTGTTGCTCTTTCTTTTGTTTACAATTTTGTTTACACGCGAAAAACAGTCGCGTCTGACAACTGTGTCCAGGAACACTTGATGTTTACCGCATATGTTAGTCGAGGCTCGAAGTATCCTTAATTCATTTCTTTCCTGAAATATATATATTTTTTATTTAATGTGTTCTGTACGTTCTCCGACTCTCACCCGTAGTGCCAGGTGGATTGAGAAATTATATTTATTTCGATGCCTAACAAGTTACGTTGCTCTTTCGAATCCAGGCCTCACAAGCTTTCTGGTGACGGAAAATTCTAAACGCTGCTCACATTTGGTTCATTTATTTCTTGAATTTTCCGTCAGTTGGGCTGTTGATGGTGCGTCGGGGTTAGTGAGCGCTGCGCTGGTGCGATGTGAGAACAAAAAAAGAACCTTTATTAATTCCAATACGTTTTACCGTTGGGTTTTCAATGCCTTACAACTACTGGCGTGGTGAGGGATGTGAGGAATGTGTGGTTTAAACTTCCTTTTCCAGTCTTTCTCCGTGACAGTCTTTCTCCGTGACAGTCTTTCTCCGTGATGGGACCCAGACTCTTCAACTCTCCGCCCAGAGATCCGAGAGAATGTGATGGTTCCCTACACGTCTTCAAGAAGCTGGATAACTTCGCGGATACGCGTAGGGACACCATGCGCACAAACCGGCGGCACCCCAGTGTGGCCAGAGCATAGAGGCCAAAACATTTTCAAGATATTCAAGATTGATGCCATGTTCACTCGTCCGAATTCCGAGGACACTATCGAGGTGCTGAATGTATCTTCTATTCATGCACTCCATGTGTGAAATGCTTGCCTCAGAATGACAACACTGCACCGCCGTCTTCCACTTTCTTATGTTCTTCATTCATTCTCTTCGAGCTGTTCTTTTAACGTCTACTGCATGCAAATTTATCGTGTAGACTGAAAATAAACCTGAAACTGAATTTAAATTTGAAACAGAATCTTTGTGTTGTGACTGCAAGAGATTTGGCACTGGTGCATAGTTCAACTCCTAATATAATTCATTCTTTCTTTACGTGGGAGCTATGGCGAAGTCTGTATGCATGTGGTGGGGTCGTCAGCGCCATATTCCGGTGCCTGAACTGCGTTACAACAAATTCTGCGCCCTCGTTGACGGCTTCGTGAAAGCTTCTCTTTATTTTTCTTGTCGTCGAGCGAGGGCTGCGAGACATGCTCTAGGGTGCTCTCTCGGGATCACACGATGGGGTCCCCACTCCCCAAGCACACAAGGCGCTCGCCCTTCGTTAATGCCTTCCTTAATTGTGCCTTCCGAGCCTAAACAAGCGATGGGACGACTTCAAGTATTGAAGAACGTATCGGCTCCTTCTTCCGGATGTTGGGGAAACCCAGGGCAAGTTTTGTTCATCGTTAATTAGATGAATGCGAAGAGAATTGTATGTTCAATTCAATTTTTTATAAATGTATTCATTTTCTTACCCAATAGTCAAAAAAATCCCAAAACTTGCTAGTACATTTGTAGGATAACCTCGACTTATAAGCGACGCTTACGAAGATTTTCGTGAGATATTTTCAAGGTTCTCAAGCGTGAGACTCTCCATTCGATTGCCTGATTTTCTTCACGCATCATGTACAACTGTCGCCAGCAAGCGACGCTCTCAAAACAACCAGTGAGAAGTTTCAGTCTTGCGTCGGGGCAAAAAGTGCGCCTCTTAATTAGATTTGAACACGAAGTCTTTTTTATAAATGACAAGCTTATTTTCTGCGCAGAATTCTTTCAAGCTTTTTATTCGCAGCTTAAGTAGGCTCTCGCTATATTGAGCTCAGTGGTGTTGTTTGCTTCTACTTTGAATTGCCGATCTACATAAAATATTGCGTCTTTTATCGTGGGGAATTGATTGATGGAGTTTTTACCGTTAAAAATACTTTGGACTGAATCTAAGGTGCACGTCACTCTCCCAGCATCAAGTTTTCCAACCTTTTAAGATGTCGTGTTGCTCATTTAAATTACATAGCAAGGCTGCTCAGCCCTTTGCCTCCTGAATTATATTTGCTGAACTAACAAAATTTCACCGATAGTTTACCTACATTGAGATGATTGTAGTGCTTAATACCATCACATGTCCCACAATGAAAAGCACTTTACAAGTGGGGAAAGATGTTGATCACTTGCCCTTATGGCTAACAATACATGCAACATAGTGATACTGTTTAAAGTGGACGCATTTATTAAGCGTGTCGTACATGATACGTTAAGAGAGCAAGAGTTAATTTTGTCAAGCTTTAGGTTTTAATAAATATTATTTTTCTCGATTCTCTTTATATCCTCCGAATCATCAAGTTTTGTTTTTGTCGCGAGGTGCCTCCCGTTGTCGTACCGCTGTAGCAATTGGGCTGTAGCTCAGTAAATATGCACACAGTGAGCTACAGGAATACTTTTCACTCGTCTTCTACTATCTTTCAATTGGCTGAAGTTATGCGTGAATTTTTATCCCAGGCTGAACTGAGGACAGGCAGGATTGTGGCCCGAGGGACGGACACGAGGGAATTACGCAGGGCGTCTAGCTGTGTCGTGCCAGAAACTGCAGCGTTTCAAGCTTCACTTACACGGTTTGCAGAGGTTGCATGTAATGTTATCGTGCGCCAACTCATTGCGGAGAGAAACCACGTGAATATTCCACTGAGAGTTTCTGCGAATCACGGGTTCTCGTCATGCTAAATAATAATTTAATCACGAGTGCAAGCTTGACGTGCCGTTGCCGCTTCGTTGAATTTGCAGTGTGATCTATTTTGGCGGAACTGACGAGATTTAGAACTCCGGAGACGAACACCTGCTCTGCCTCTGGCTCGGACTGCTGTTGTGTTTGGCGCTGCTGAGCAGCTTGGCTTACGTGGCTGTTGTATTGCGGCTAGTCGTCAAAGTCTTACGCACGACGTTAAATTCAGAGTCCATTACGAAACGTAACTTCAACATAACGCTCAACGTTGATTGACTGATATTGCAGTGATTAGCACGGGGCTTCATTCGTGGCTAGCATTCTTCATATTTCAAAATAGTCGTGCTGTGAGTGAAGCATGATAGTGCAGTAATATTCTCCTGAAGACCATGTGTGCCAGAGTAACCCGCCAAATTATTCTAAAGCCTTGTCGCTCCTCTGTAGTACATGGAGGCATTGCTCAGCTGCCATCTTAGATACACCTTCACGACGTCACGTCTCGTCAATATGCCGTGGGAATTAGCGTTTCTCGGAGACAGAAGTACTCTCAAGACGACTGTTCCTGACTTTATTTTTGTTGTTGAGTTGACCATGATTTTTTCATTTTCTTTTGCTCATCTTTTGCACGGCAGTGAGTGGTACATCGACCGCTGGCATGAACAGCGTCCTTTTCTCCCACGGGTCATTATTTCCTCTTCTCTATTTCCTTGTTTAATTGGTGTCGGAGCTCACATGGAATGTCCCAGTTGGTCTCATTGGTGTGGGAGCTCACAAGGAATGTCCCAGTTGGTCTCATTGGTATGGGAGCTCACGTACAATGTCCCAGTTGGTCTCATTGGTGTGGGAGCTCACATACAATGTCCCAGTTGGTCTCATTGGTGTGGGAGTTCACATACAATGTCCCAGTTGGTCTCATTGGTGTGGGAGTTCACATACAATGTCCCAGTTGGTCTCATTGGTGTGGGAGTTCACATACAATGTCCCAGTTGGTCTCATTGGTGTGGGAGTTCACATACAATGTCCCAGTTGGTCTCATTGGTGTGGGAGCTCACAGTGTTAAATTTCTCGAATAGATTTCGTAACGGGAAAATGTGACATTGATAATGAACGTTATTAAAAAAGTCTATGAAAAACATTTTGTTTCATGAAAGTTTGATAAAAAGCAAAGCTTTCGGGAGTAAACTTGATTCATATTCAACATTTTTAAGAACTTTCTGCTGAAAATAAGTAAAGTATAAGCTCGAAAGCTCTGGCTTTTTGTTAAACTTTTATGCAAACAAGACGCGTTTCTCATAGCTTTTTTAGAAATTCTCATTACAGAGCGCCAAAGCTTCAGGAATGGCAAGGAACCAATGCGTCCGTTTCCACTGTAAATTCTCTCGATACAGCACCTGCTAACCACCCTGGCTAACATTTTCTCAGGGATATCTTTAACACGTTGACTCCGATTCTCTACACAGGTAAAATTACATGCCGACATATTTCTCTACTGTGAATTTAAAAATGAAGGATTTTGGTTTCACAAATTTGGTTACTCTGTTAATTTTCTTTTTAATCAGAACTAGCTTGTTCGATTGATGAACACAAATTTGAAGAAAACTCGAAAATTTGTAGTTATACATGATAGTGCTTTGGTTACATTAGGTTAGATGATCGCATGTACCATATATGACCCACTTCGGAGTCAAAGTGTTCATTTTGATCGCCCATGTAACCATACACCGAAGAGCGGCCATCATTAGAGTCGCCCAGGAGAGCAGCGAGACTGGGCAGCAGCGACCCTCTGTGATGCCAATCTGTCGCGCATAGAGCGCTGTAGGTTAGGGAGGGCCTGCCGCTGTTCCCTGTGTCGCGGCAGGCCTCACGTCCTCCTGAGTGGTGCCAAATTCCTTAAAGGTACCCTTACCTACCCTCAGGTACCCTTACCTGTCCTCAGGTACCCTTACCTGCCCTCAGGTCCCTTTACCTGCCCTCAGGTCCCCTTACCTGCCCTCAGGTACCCTTACCTGCCCTCAGGTACCCTCACCTGCCCTCAGGTATCCTGACATGCCCTCATGTACCCTCAGTGTACCAAGGTATCCTTATGTCTCCTCTGATTCCCATAGGCGCCATCGATCACCGCCAGGGTACCTCATGTGCTGTAAGGGTACCTCATGTGCTGTAAGGGTACCTCATGTGCTGTAAGAGTACCTCATGTGCTGTAAGGGTACCTCATGTGCTGTAAGGGTACCATACACGCCTCATCCCCACCCCTGGGCGCCTTATCCCCATCCTTGAGCGCCTCGTCCCCACCCCTGCGCGCCTCATCCCCACCCCTGCGTGCCTCATCCCCATAGCTTGAGGTCACACGCACGCCAGCAAGGGGATGGCAGGGAGCCAACGCACACAAACGTGTTGTCATGTGCGTCATTGTGTACACTTCGGACGCACACGTGTGCGGGGTTGTGTCGGCCTGATAAAGGCTTGCCGCGATAAATTTCTGAGTCAGTGACCCACTGCCGCAATGTGGGCACGTCACTGCTCAACCGCCTCATGTACGGTCCCGCGTGTACTGCCACGTGTACGGTCCCGTGTGTACTGCCTCATGTACGGTCCCGTGTGTACTGCCTCATGTACGGTCCCGTGTGTACTGCCTCATGTACGGTCCTGTGTGTACTGCCTCATGTACGGTCCTGTGTGTACTGCCTCATACATGATTATACTAAATTTTCCAGGTTTCCCTGCTGTCGCTGTCTCGTTGGACAAATGCCTTGGTTTCCCTGCTGTCTCGTTGGACAAATGCCTTGGTTTCCCTGCTGTCTCGTTGGACAAATGCCTTGGTTTCCCTGCTGTCTCGTTGGACAAATGCCTTGGTTTCCCTGCTGTCTCGCTGGACAAATGCCTTGGTTTCCCTGCTGTCTCGCTGGACAAATGCCTTGGTTTCCCTGCTGTCTCGCTGGACAAATGCCTTGGTTTCCCTGCTGTCTCGCTGGACAAATGCCTTGGTTTCCCTGCTGTCTCGCTGGACAAATGCCTTGGTTTCCCTGCTGTCTCGCTGGACAAATGCCTTGGTTTCCCTGCTGTCTCGCTGGACAAATGCCTTGGTTTCCCTGCTGTCTCGCTGGACAAATGCCTTGGTTTCCCTGCTGTCTCGCTGGACAAATGCCTTGGTTTCCCTGCTGTCTCGCTGGACAAATGCCTTGGTTTCCCTGCTGTCTCGCTGGTCAAATGCCTTGGTTTTCTCTGCTGTCTCGCTGGACAAATCCCTTGGTTTCCCTACTGTATCGCTGGAAAAATCCCTTGGTTTCCCTGCTGTCTCGCTGGACAAATACTGATATTTTCCTGCTGTCTCGCTGGAAAAATACTGGTATTTTCCTGCTGTCTCGCTGGACCATCGTATAATTTCCCAGTAGTAAAAGAAGGATTTGCAAAAGTATATGACCTACTAGATAACTAAAATATTCCATTCATCACTATTTAAAGTTCACCTGCAATATAATTATATATTATCGTTGAGCTCATGTCAGACGGAGGCTGCTTTCGTTTGCCATCAGTTTTGCTGCCGCATTTAAATTTACATTTGCCTTGTTGTCACTGACAGAAAATTGCAGCCGTTAATTCTCTCCGACGGGCACGAGCGTTCGAGCTCCTGAAAAACTGCCGGCAAATGCTAAGGAATTCTCATTATTATTAATTATCTCAAGTTGAGTTTTTCTAGTATGAGCTTGCTATTAAGGAAATCTAAATAAACATTTTTATTGTATGTTGTTCACTTATGCAGAAGAGTCGAAATGTTCCTGGACCTGACCATAATCATGATCTGCATGCTAGGTAAAAATAGCCATTTTTTTATATCAGGTTTTTATATAAAGAAAACATCGGAGCCTGATCGAAAAAATATGTTGAAGAAATGGTTGCTAAAAGAAATTTCAACAATCTATAAAAACATTTACTACACCGAAGGGCAAACTCGCTTCCTTTTAATTGGAACGAGCTGCTTAATTAGACTTCCCGAACACATGGCAATCAGAAGCGCTACCTGTTTTGCATTCTCATTCTTAAGGCTAAAAAAACCCTAGACAATTGCAACTGGATAGAGTCGTTCCATTCTTTAAATAATTGTTGATCTGAGCTGTAAGACAAGAGTACTTCTCATCTGACCAGAAAAGACCGAACTTGAGGTGCAAAAAATGCTTCTCAAATCTCCTCTCCGAGTTCAGTGTTATGTTGCTCCACACCAGCCAGAACTCAACACCCTGGAAACTCTTGTTGCTCCGTGCGGTGTGAACGGAACACCGAGAGCGGCACTCGCTTTTCGTTTCGACTATTTACAACGTGTAATTTTTCTTAATATCTTTCGCCACAATCCTGTTATTTTTCCATGCAATATTATTTGTGACATTCTAATTCCGCTCGTAACGACAGTCACACAGCATTTCTATTTACGTTTTAATTGAAGCTTTTGTGCATTTTCACTTCAAAATTATGTATCACCTAACGTTGATGTTCGGCATAAAATATTCTATATGAAATTCTTCACATCACGTGCACTAAATATTCGTCACAAAATACACCACTTCAAATTCTTCATGTAAACAGAGTTCTAGTGCACAGATGTCTTCCTGTGCGCTAGAATATTCGTAATAAATATAAGCGTTTAGATTCTTCGTCTTTACTAAACCATTCGTCACAAATTAACCATCTTGAGATGCTTGAGACCGAAATGGAATAAATTTCGAATTTAATTTTGGAAACGAATGAATTTTGAATCTGAACCCTGAGATGAATGGCCATTGCGTATTCCTTAAGTCAGTCACGGTCCAACATCGTTCCCTTGGTGCCTCTGCCGAGCCCTAGCTCTAGCTCACCGTCACCACGCCATAAAACCAAGTAGTTTACTTAACAAACTCCTGGCAGATGCTTACGACGGAGATCTCGGGTGTATGTCTCGACTTGTACGTCGTACAAGTGGCTTGATGGCTGCTGTACTGGCACCCCCCCTGCACTGTCACCACCCCTGCAATGTCACCACCCCTGCACTGTCACCACCCCTGCACTGTCA
>VOMN01067921.1:0-10421 GCA_014899125.1 Orchestia grillus | reverse complement strand
AAGAAGTAAAGTTGGCTTAAAAGATAGATGTCCCAAAGATAGATAAAATAACCAAACAGTACCTTTTGTAGACACCAGTCCCCATAACATACAATAGACAAACCTAACCAACCTAACCCTATTGCTTATCTTAAGAAAACTTTTATGTATAATTTTGGCAATGCAAGTAGCACATGTATATTAATCATCTCACAACTTATGTTACTTGGTTACACCATTCCTGCCATTTTATTATCTGAAGGAAAGCCAGAGCACAGCTCATAATATAGCTTTCCATCATATGCAGCATAGGTGGTTGTATACCCATCTAGTTTGATTTATTGGCAAGTATCTCTATGAAAATTTTGAAAATTTTACAAGAAAAATACATTTCAATGATCAATCTGAAAAATTCAGTGCTTTTCCAGCCAACTGAGTACTTGGAATAACTTGAAAAAATTGAACACTTAAGTCTGTAATCTACAGCAATCCAAGAGAGTAAACGGCTTTGGACACCATGTTTCCTAGAACATGTGTGTAATTAACAAATTTCCATTTCCTAACTGCTACAAGCTTTAGACTTTTATTGTAGTGATGGCATAAATTATTCCAATGTTTCCTGTAATCATACAAGATATGCTAGATCATAACGGAGTACCTATCATTTATTTTTTATACTCCAATTATTAAGTCACTGAAAGTGTTTTGTACTGCCAATAGGGGTCAGATAAAGCTTAGTTTGCCATTGCAAACTCGTTTAATTATGCTTAGCCAAATTCATGGTTCACAAAACAGGCTTCAGTGTTTTTAAGAGGATCAAACCGTTTAAAAAAAAATTCCTATCAAATGTTCCTATTTTTTAAATCTGTGTTTTACAGTACGAATTATTCTTTTGATTTCAAATTTCAGATGCTGAAGATGGCTGAATTGCCGAAACGTTCAAATTTTATTAAAGATGAATTTTAGACCTGTTGTCTTCGCTATTTTATTTGCTTTGAGATTGTGCAAGTTATTGACACCCAACCTAATACACTATCAAATGTGGTACACATATGTAACTTGATTGAAATTAAATATTTCTTTTAAGCAATTTTTTCAATGTCTAAAAGAAAAGACTTTAAAAAAATATAGGTTATTCATATGATTCTCAAAAGGCATGTAGTCATACAATTTTTTCATTAGAATGACATTGGTCTTATTTTATGGTTCACAATGAAAATAGAAATTGGTTGCAGATTTAGAAAGCAAAAAATTTGTGACATTTTGAAAAAATCACATTTTTAGTTTACTTACATTATTGCTTACAATCTTCAGAATGACATGAAAAAATGATGAACCTTTGTTTGCATTGAAATTCTCTGTCAAATGAGCTATATTTCATTATCGTAAAACAAAAACTCTTAGAGCTGTTAGGCCTCAAAAGTCAGTCAAATGTTTTATCAGAAATGCAAGTAGAAGAAAAATGTATCACTTTTAGGCACTCCATAAAAATTATTCACAAAAAAAATTCGCACTATATTTTACAATAAATTTAGAATTATACACACCAAGTGCTGTTACTGCTGCATGGCACATGAGTAAGGAGAGTGATGGTGGGTTGAGCTTGAAACAGGGCCATTGACTAAGCTACTTTGAACCAAGTGTAAGCTCACTCACTCGTGAGCACATGTGCTGGGCAGCAGTCTCAGCACTTGATTAGAATCATTCTAAATTGATTTTAAAACCTAATTATACATTTTTTCAATGTAAATAATACGCAAGTTCATCAAAATATTTTTTCTCACCTCCTTTGCCCATAATGCAGTCAATTTTGCAGATAGTACACTTGTCACATTTTCATATGCTATGAAGTACACATCAAAAAACATATTGAAACAAAAATATATTTTCAAACATTTAAAGCTCCACAGTACAATCCCCTTTATTAGAAGCTAAATTTGTTAACTTTCCTCAAACACAGCTAATTTCTTCGATTTTCGCAACACTCTCCCGAAATAAAAATCCTTGGGTAATTAACTTGATATTTGTGAATGTATGAAGGGAAGCAAATACTTCTAGTTAATATTTCTTTTTTCCATGAAAGAAAAAATGAAGGCTTTATTTCCCTTATAAATTTTATCCCACATACGTCCAAAAGTTGCTTCAGTTTTGTTTCAAGACATGCCACATAAGCCCAATTTGTACAGTGAAGAAAGAGAAAAAAGTAGTGCCAAATTTCCAGTTTTCTCATAAATGCTAGAGAGCCAACTGGGACCACCCAAGTGTAGCAGCAAAGCTACTGAGTTAGTGTAATCAACTCAGTAGCTAACAAGTTGTCATATTGCAGATATCTCATGATCACTTTTCAAACTATGTTGAGACATGATCATGTATTTGTCAAAGCAACCTCAGGGTACCAATGTTAATTCTTATGGAATGATACAAACCATTTCTTTGAAGACAACCATTTAAAGTTATTGGCTACTGTCCAACAATTTTAATTGAAACTGAATAAAGCAAGACTGTAGACATTTATTTCTTCTATGGTGCATATGAAATTCTCATTCCTTTCCAGTGTAATACATCTGTACGATTACAGTATAAGGGTTAGCTCTATACTTACCTAGCATAATGCGAATGCCCAATACTCTTTTGATTTTCAATATTTTTCATGCAGAGATCCCTATATAGGTAAACATTAACAAAAGGTATAACACAGCAGTGATGTAGTGCCAAGATCTGGGATACAGAGTAGATAACAAGCTTCACTGTACTGCACAAGGGCTTGGCAAAGGGTGAGGATAGAGAGAGAAACAATAAAGGTCAATATAGTAGTCATTTAAATAATGCTGAATGAGTTAGGAAAGATTTGGTAGCTACTCATAAACCAAACCCTTTTGGCTCTATGAAACTTTTGCAAAAATGTTTGATTTTTGAAATGTTAGCCGTTAATATTTGAAAGAAGGAAACTTGAAAAAAATTTGCCCACAAATAATTTATTAATAGATCTACTTTACAGATATTGTTCAAGGTTTCCACCACCCACATGGATGCACTTGTGATATCAAATATGCTAGCTCTTGGATTGCAATGAAAATGGTCTAGCACTGTAACCTCGACATTTCTGACTAATGACCAGCATCTTCAAAAGGATTTCTTGGCAATTATTCTTGAAATTATTTCAAAACTCCAGTTGCCATGTAGCCTTTTGTGTAAATATGAAGACATTTTATGTAACTATTCAACACCCAACCAAATGACCACCCATCAGGATCATAGAGCACAGCGTGGGAATTCTCAGTGGAAATTACATAGCTGAAATTGAAGTATTGTCTTGGTAGTACTTTGTATAATTCTGCGTCCATTGAACCTTTTCGGTTTTGTTTACTTTGCTCAATGGAGACTTTTTGATGAGATGCCTCAATCAGGCAAGGGTATCAAGAATCATACACCTTGTGGTTTTACTTATTTTCGACATACCAGTCATTTAAAAAATATTATAGCTAGTAGAATGAGGAATATTAGAAATTTTTAACTTATTTTACAAAGAGCCCTTGAAGATAACTTGTGTTCACCTGCTTCTTCTGACACCTTTCTGTATGTTTTACCAGAAAACTTGAACAATTTGACAGTGCAGTAATCACAACATGACATTTTGACTATTTCTAAAGTTGACATACCAGTTCCAAGCATGAAAGTAATTTTATAACAACAATATAATAATGATTTGAATTGTGACAATAAACCCAATAGTAATATTAGCACTATTTTCTTTAGTAAGACCCCTATTTTTAGCATAAGAAGCAATTTTGCAAAATCTTGCAGGGCAGTTGAAATACTATAATTTTACAAACTTCAAAGATCTTGACAATGAAGAAGAGTATAATTACTTCACTGGACATACAATATTGTTAGAATGAATTATATTTTACTTTATATGGTACAAAAGTTATCGAAATGCTTCATTTTATGAAACATATTTGTATAATCAAACAGAATGCACTGTACAACAGCACAGGGATAACATCAACAATATGCAGCAAAACACTTTTAGAATGTTTCTTAATGTAAACTCTTTTGAATTTTTTGTGATTTTTAAATCTAAACTAATGAATTAAAAATCTTGTTTAATTTGTTTCATTAAAAATATGGAGTTTTGCATTGGTGTGCCTGCTGTTATGTAGAAGACATTTTAGGTTCCTAATTATTATACAATTCAATATTCAAATGTAAAGTGGCATGCAGTATATGTAAATAAAATCAGTTTTTTAATATTTCCTAAGTAATTACTTAAAATTGATTAATGCTTTTGAGCCAAAAATAAATTTGCTTAGATATTAATATTCTTTTTCCCATTTCCAACAAATCTAATCAGTTGCATTTTGTCATTTGAATTTTGTGGTACAATCTGGAGGGTCTCTGGATTTTTAGAAAGGTTACCAGTCACAGAAATGATTTGCATTTTTGAAAAAACCTAGATTAATGAAGTCAAGAACACGTTTATTAGAGATGGTTTGGACGTGGATTTTTCAACATCGCGGATGTAGATGTCCTTTTTTTTTGTACTGAGCTATAAAAAAAGTTCAGTTACAGAACATGATAGAAAATCATTCTTATGTCTGAAGGAATCATTTCTTCAATAGATGCAATTAATGACTAAGTAGTTTAGTAATTTAGTGAGCTCATAAATGAAATTATGCAATAAAAATTACTACAAAAATAGCTTAAATTTAAAATATTAGTATTGAGTGACTTCCATCATCTGTGTTACTAGGATACAGGATGAGGACACAACTCAAAAGCCTCTACCAACCTCTTTCCCAAGCCACCACTCATTCTGAAAAGGTTACTAACTGCTCACATTTAAAACTTGTATGCACCTGACCTAAACCACAATGTGTGAAACCTGGACAACTAATGTGGTGCTGTAACAACTGAACATACTTCCTCAGAAAGCATTTCATGTTCACTGCCCAGTCTGTCTCTTCCACAAGTACATATCAGTTTTCAATTTCATCCTATGCTCCATGCAAGCACTACAAAAAAAATTTACTAATCAAAGCAAGAAGTTTAGTTAATTGATTTCTAATTAACAAAATGAAAGGAATTCTGGTATTTTTGGCATAATAATACATTATTTTAGATATCCGCAAGGTATCCACATTAAAAATTTAGGATGTCAACTGAAAACCTATCCAGACCTCCACGGACACAGATATCAGCCTCACCACTAAAGTTCACAGTAAATAATGAACTTATAAATTCGTTTTTAAAAACACTTTCGGTCCGTCAATGAGCACAATGCAAATCAGAACAACACTGTGTCATATGCCTCTGAAAGGCACACTCAATATTATAAAGAACATTCCTCCAATAACTTGGACTGATTTTAAATGTGAATTAAGTGTGTCTAATGTTTTTTTATTGTTCTTGCAGAATAACTAACCTCAATCTTTGTCAATTTCAACTATGGAAAGATAGACAATCTAACAATGTGTTGAAGTTATCAAAGCCAATTATGAAAATGGACATTAAAACAAGAATGTATTTCGAGCACTTTGCAATTATTTTGGTGAAGATAACCTACCAATTAAGAGTGCAATTGGAAAAATTTGTTGTAAATTAAAACAAACTATAGTTGGCAACATGTGAAAATGCCCCTGTGTACTTGTTCAGATTAAAATGTTGCTGCAGTGAGCAAGGATATGGCTGAAAATCTAGCCCCCTCTATTCCTCATTACGCGCAGGAATTAACCCCCTCCACAGCAAAATTACATTGAATTTTGACAAAAAACTAGTCTCTCTACAATTACAAAAAAATTTTGACACCAGAACTAAAACCTGCAGACCATCTGAAGTGCTGTACATTGGTCAATTGGGTGCACAAGCAAAGACAAGCTGATGATTTTTCACACAAATCATCTTCAGTGATGAAGTAAATTTTCATTTTCATGGAAGTGTTAATGAGCAGAATTGCTGAATTTGAGCTGATGAAAAACCAAGGGAGAATGTTCATGAGCCACAACATCCACAAAAGGTCATTGTTAGGCAGGCATGTATTTATTGGTAGTGGAATCATTAGGCAATATTTCTGCTAGAATAAGGCCGGGAATTCTATTATGATAAATGAGCAATATCCTGTCATAACTATCTTTATATGGCCTGAATTGATGGCTATGAATGCAGAAAATTTGTGGTTTCAACAGGATGGCACCATATACCCCACTGCTAATGTAATAATGGCCTTTTTGAATGAGAAGTTCCCAGGTTGTATTATCGCTCAAAACAGCAGAGTCGATTGGCTACCATGATTGTGTGACTTGATGTCTTTAGGTTTCTTCCTTTAGGATTATCTAAAAGTAAGGTCTATGCCAACAAGCCAATAACAATTCAACATTTGAAGGATGAGATAATAAGGCACATTGATGAGATAAATGACCAACTATGCAGAGATGTCAAAAAACTTTGACCATTGAGTAGAGGTTTGTTGTTGAAGCCATGACAGACCCTTGGACAATTTCATTTTTCCCACATAACTACCATGACTCAAATAATACAACCCAATAGTAATAACAGTAAATTTTCACCAATAATGTTTCATTTACTGCTAATTTTGATCCATCAGAATGAAGGACTGTTTATAAATCACAGAAACAAATGAATAACCATTTTGAACTAAAAGGAAACAAACATTTCAATTGGAAGATGAATACATGCCTGCCTTATAAAGTAAAATATCTTACTTAGAATCCTTGAGATAATGTAACATTACTTTTAAAAAAGAAGAGAATATCAACTTGGAGAAACACTTTAAATCACAGACAAAATTTTTGTTTTAACTGAATTAGAATCATTAGAGAAAGAAAACAAATGAGTTGAATAAGGAAGCTTGTTTGAGCTGCTCACCAAAATTGTTCACATTAAAACACAAGTTCCAGACAGAAGTTCTGCTGGTAAAGCCATGTCAAGTATTTATATCTTGATAGAATTTTCATACCAGTTGATGAATTATTAAGTTTCACATAACATATTTATGTAGTGAACTTGTGTAACGTGCAACTATTTTTGGATGATAAATGTAGGAATTTTTATGTCTTGATACAATTTTCTTTCCAGTTTAAGTGTGTTGCACATAACATATTCATGTGGTGAACTTATGTATTGTGACTATTTTTATAATGAATATAGGAATTTAACTAATAGACATGATGATAAATAAAATAAAATTTTTCAATGTATCTCATAAATAAATAAAATAGTATTATCATGTTGTAAGAAGTATTCAAACAATAATCTCCACTTTTAATAATGCAAAATACTATTTTGTAACATGCAACATACTTAGCAACCATGTGCCTGAGAGATCAGAACTGGCACACACCTTCCATAAATAAATGAAGTGTCAACTAAATATTGCCATGTGGAGTGTTGCCTGCAATTCTGGAACTATGGAAAAAATAGTAACAACCTGCAAATTTGTTTGCTTGGGCTAAGGAATGTGAGCAATGTTGTGCCTGTCAGATCAGATGTATCTGAAAGAAGATTAATAATAATGGTATGCCATAACTAAAAATAAAGATGAAATAGCAGTGACATTCATCATGGTGTACAAGAAAATATGAAATTAGGGACCCACAAACTTGTCAGCTCATCAATACTCGAATTTAAATCTAAAAGTAATACAAGGAACATATGAAAGATATATTATTATCAATTCATGCTGAAGAAGATGCAGAACATACTAAATTTTCTCATACAAATTTAGACAATACACTTGTAACCCAGTCAATGAAATCAAATTTGAGCAATTCTGAATTGCAGTGCATGCTTAGGGGTGGATCCAGAGGGGGCCATTGGGAGGCTAGGCCTCCTCCATCCCTCAGTAGTCCAAGGATGGCAGGAGACGCCACACTATATTTTGGGCCCTTCAAGCCACTACAAGGGGAAGCCACACCATATTTTGGGCCCTCCAAGGCGCTACAAGGGGAAGCCACACAATATTTTGGGCTCTCCAAGCTGCTACAAGGAGAAGCCACACTGTATTTTGGCCCTCTGTCCCCCAAGAGACAGTGTCAATGGTGCACCTTTTATTAGCTCTATTTTGTTATGTTGCACTCATAGTTTCTTCTGGGTTACAGTGGCTTTGATCTCTAGTAAATTGCAATGCATTCATTTCCATAGCCTGTCCCTTTTTGATATCTTGTCAGGTCAAGCCAACCTCTACTTTTTCTACTCCTACCCAATCCCACACCCATCCTTTCTTTTGAAAACAAACTGATCAGCCAGTTGGATTTACCCTTGCACATGCTACAACAGAAATGAAAGTAAAAACTGATCATCAAACTCATTGCAACATGCAAACTATGATGTACATATAAACATACAAATACTATCAAAAGACATTAGAATATGAAAGTCCTACCAATTTATGACAAATCTACTACTCACTTGGAGCAATCTCATTGTGCTTCTGCCATGCTTCCTCATCAGTAGGAATTTCCCTCAAGTTCCACGAACGCTTGATGGGATAGAACTTGTGAGGCATTGGAGGACGAACGGCTGTTTTCCTAGAAGGAACAATTTTGACTCTTGGGATGAACTGGTCTATGTAATGACGATCTCTGTTGGGTGTCACATTGCCAAAGAATGGAGGTGGCATCACAGCCAAGGCTGATGAGCATGAAAATGGACAAACTTGGCAGAAGCTTGGAAGTTGAAGAGCAGGGCTGGCTCCTCTTAGCGCAAATTGCAACATCATTCTTGGAGTTACCAATTCTGTCAGATAACAAATAAAATTTACTTAAATTTTCAGGAAACAGGGTTCAAAAAATAAGACAAACATGATGAATTAGAACATTTAAATGTTACAAATTTTCATTATCATCAATTAATAAACAGTAAAAAAATGAACTTGATGCAACACTTTATCTTGCAAACAGCAAACTCACCTGAATTACAAGTTAAAAGCCTTGACGCTATAGAATGATATATTTGAGCCATATTTAATATAAGATAATGAGTTCTGACTCATTCAAACACTGATTTTCATATCAATTGTAAATGTAGTTGCACCTGAAAAAAATAGAAATTTTTATCAAATCAATTTTTCAAATCAAACCAATATCTCCAAGTTAAAATTCTTGAATACAACATAAAATGGTAAAAATGACTAATATGTACTAAGAAACACACACAACACATGAAATAACATACTACCTGTGATGATACTATTGGGTAGGAGTCAAATGACACCAGCATGTCATGTTTAATTAAGGAAATGTGTTAAAATGACAGCCAGTATATTAGTTTAAACACTCACCAACATAGCATACTATATTGTTTGATGAGTTTGTTCATGATGCAACACTCACAGATACATTACATTTAATAATATTACCATTGAATCAGTGAAACATTTATAAATCTTATGCTACCAACAAATTAACCTCATACATTCAAAACATGGTTAGAAAACAGAGTGCCCTTTCATGGACTTAAGTTTGCAATTTTGAGCAAATTTAAAAGCCTTATTTATTTCCTAGAAAATCTTAGCATAATATGGATAAAATTTATAGATCAATTTTTCTTACTTCTACTTAAACAATGCCCATATTATTTGTGATGATAAATGTAGGATGCAAAAATCACAAAAATTAATTTTAATCTAAAAAGTGACTTGAGTGAGAGAATATATTTTTAATGCATCACAACATCCACGGGTACTGCATCACAAAATTATAAATGCGTAATAAAATGGATAGATAGTGCACTAAACATCCGCAGTGGACCAAAACTGCAGTAAAACATCAGCAGTGCGCTATAGCTTCAGCAGTGCACTATAACATCAGCAGCTGGATCCCTAAGTTTAGCGCCAGTTCATCTTCCTTCATCGACAGCAGCTATACTGAATTTTATCAGATGATTTAGTACACATTGATGAAGGTCAACACTCAAAAACACATTTTGAGTATTTTCACTGAAAAGTGATATGGTCCCCCTTAATGTTAGGTTAAATAAAAGTCAGGCTACATTCAGTTAAAATATATTTCATATATGAATAGTTGATCATGGCAGATAAAAGTTGCACTAAAGTCATTCATATCTCAAAATATCCAAAAAAGGTAGTAAGAGGTTCAAAAAATATCCAAAAATGAAACTAAACAAACCTGTGTTATCAAAGACCAAATTGATGTTATAAATGGTTTAGTCCACCATGTAAGCATTCTTAAAAGGTTCTCAAAAGAAGAAAAGAAAATGATGAACCTGCGACAAGGAAAACTTAACTTGTTCTCTCAGCAGTCCCAGAAAACTATTAAATAACACAAGCAATGTGAATAACTGTAAATCTACTGTCTGTAAGCTAATGAGAGATGAACTAAAAATTGACATACAGGACTTGGATATTACCACGGCTACTAGATTTGGATATCACCACGGCTACTAGACTTGGATATCACCACGGC
>VOMN01067902.1:0-20828 GCA_014899125.1 Orchestia grillus | reverse complement strand
TACAAAGCAAGCAGCTTGTTGCAAACTCGCCAAACGAATTCGCAAAAAAATTATACATTGAATATTAATAGACGCGCACACTCATCGGTATAGAACGAGCGACACACACATGACCAACACACAGTGAAAACAGCTACACCAGAAGCATTGTATAGAACACCTTCTAAGGT
Organism: Orchestia grillus; assembly: GCA_014899125.1. Classification (NCBI taxonomy): domain Eukaryota; kingdom Metazoa; phylum Arthropoda; class Malacostraca; order Amphipoda; family Talitridae; genus Orchestia; species Orchestia grillus. Next base: position 20,658 of record VOMN01067902.1, on the reverse strand, counting down.
GTTCTCTCTAACGATAGAACACTTCAAATACAGGATGTTTATAAAGTCTCTAAACAGTTTTTAAGTTTAATTTAAGAGTAATTAAAAAGATATATTAATTTGAATAGTTCCATTGCAAACAGTGAAACAAACAAACTTTGATAGCCAATATTTAGAATAGAGTAAGCTCAATTAATAAATCTTATCTGTATCTTATCAAATGTCTACGTAATTCAACTTTAAAACTACAAAGAAGCTTCATGAACACCCTGTACATCATTCACTAAGAGGAACGAATAACAACCAGTCACAGCCGACTTTTCTGTACATCAAGTATGCAAAAAATATATAAGCCTGTCGATACTATGAAAATAAAGATCTCATCAAACTCGTTTGAATAGAACTGCCAGTCTAACACGCCAACAAAAACATTTTCAGATCCTAAAAGATCCTCGTCATTCCAGTAGTAGTTAGTGAAAGAGAAAGCACGTAAGTGAGGCCAAAGATCCTCGTCATTCCAGTAGTAGAGAAGGAAACAGCACGTAAGTGAGGCCAAATCGTTACCGGGAAAGTAAAGAAAGAAGTGAACGCCAGACGACTGTTAGTATTTGGAAGCAGGACACGTCCGCTAGCTGAACGTAGGAGAGAAGCCGCAGCGAGATCAGAGCAATTCCCTCCATTCAACCCACAACGGAGACGACAACTGAACTAACATACATCGCTTAAAACAACAATTCTAACTTAAGCTGAAGATACTATGCCCGTAATTTATTTTGATAAGATTATTAGTTCAAAGCTCCACGTGCACATGAAATGCGATACAAAGAGAACGAAAAGAGAGGTCTATTCAGTTTGGGCTTGAGAAAATGTGGAACTTATGCACAAGGTGTATTACCACACAGGTTTATCCGCACACAGAAACAGCAAGTTGATGAGGAAGAGAAGAAGAAAAGATAATAAATAATCAGTAAATAAGGCATGAAATTGGAAAGAAACTAAGTGGGCAAGAAAGATAGAAGTCCCGAATGCCTAGCTAGAGCTGAGGTAACCTAACAGTACCCCCTGAGATCGCCAGTCCCCATAGCATAGAGCAGACAAACCTAACTAGCCTAACAGTTAAGCTTTCCATATGCCTCTGACTCTCAAAAGGCATATGAAATTACCGTACTTCGCACACCAAGTTCACATTAGAGACACACACCTACAAAATGACACCAAATGCAACATCAAACGAACATATTAGGCATGAGTAAGGAACCTCAAAAAAACAATTTGCTACTGTGTTTGTGAAACTATTTTTGCCATTAATAACACCGAAAGGTAGTCACACTTAATGTGCCGCAGCTGAAACTAAAAAACACTGACAAAGTGCCAGGGTGCAGAAAAACTCAAATAGCACAATAAAGCTACTTCACCCCACAATGAACTACAGAGAAATGCTCGCATCGCTGCAATGACGGTGGGTGGAAAACAAGCTGCGCCTTCGCAGTGTTCAGAAGCAACGGTAGTTTCGGCTGGACTCAAAACGCGCACACGAGACTAGGAACAAACCCTTGACGTCAACACTACTGACCTCCTCGGCCAACACGAGAACTTTTAAGTGGATTGTTGTTCATTGTTACCGGTAACTCGTGATAAGCTTCAAGAATAATGAATGTCGGACTAAGGATCAAGTTCACGTCACTTACCTACCACTCCGATCAACACCCACAACAAACAGACACACGAGTGGCACACCCTACACTCCTGAAGTGTAGGAACAACTACGATCAATTTGCACAACACAAGACAAAGAAGAGTAAGATCGTCCAGAGAAAGTCAGGTGCTTAAGTAAACTTGTAGCAGGAGCGAACATTTCCAAAGAGAAAGAAGGTGGGAGCCGCAAAGAGAGAGCCACAGTAAACCCTCCAACAAAATAAAGCAATCAGTATGGTGTAAACAGAGCGCGGCGCCACTTACTTAGCGACCCAGACATTGGTGTTCACATTAAACGATTCAATTATATGGTTAAACTTGGTGGCCATCTCATAACGCAACACTTTAATGTTCTTGCAGGCATCCCAGGATTCGAGACCCGAGCTCTTGTCACGGCCGTTGTACGATAAACCTGCCGGGACGAGGTCAGCACCGTCAGCATCATCAGCACACTGCCATACGCCAGCTACACAATGTTATGGTGTGGCGAAAGACATAAATTAACGATCCTGTGACACTGCAGGACCCGCTGAAAATGATGCTGAGAACGAGACGAATAAATGAACACAAAGGATAAACTTACACAGAAAATAAGCAGAGGTATTTGAAAAATAACTGAATTCGTGTTTTACATGTTGACCGCAATTCAACAACGGAACAGTTATGAGTACAACCACTGATCCAGCATAGCTTCAGAGACCTGCACAAGAACTAGATATCAAGAACACCTTCGAGAAAAATAAAGGCTTAATACAAGTGTCCTTCTAGGCCTAAGGGCTTCAAGTTTAAAGACTGTTCATTTTCTAATTTTGAATAATCAAATATTTCACTACTAGTTTCCATTCCATTTATCCGTTGAAGCAAGCTTTTGAAAAAATTGTATACAGACGCAATTCAGGTGTCATTTCAGAAGCGTGAAATATGGGGACTGGGTCCTCACACTCCACTACCATACGATAAAAAAAAACACCGAGTACGACTATCCAATCAAGTGCAGTACATATTACGTAAGCATTGGAATCATAAGTTGACGAAAACTTGAGAAAATTGTCAATCCATTTCCAAGCAGAATTTTCCTCGATCAACACACACGCACCAGACGCGTGCATTTCCCCAAGCTATGACGATAAATAGGCGAAAAACGTTGCGTTGTTTCCAGCGTAGATCGATTTTTTTCCCTAGAACTTAATACCAGGAACGCTTTGAATTGTTTTCAGCAAAAGGCAATTTTTTCAACGGCAAACAGGTATGACGAAGCAACAGAAAGCATTATCTATGCATAACTTTGGCTTCCTTCTCGTTAGTTTCATAAAAATCTATCACCTCACCAGCTTCTAGAGATTCATAACGTTAGCACCCGAAAATTAAACACCCGCAAGTACGGTGCCTCACACCTCATGGGTACAGTACACGACACCACAGCTAACACTAGATTGATTCTGCCACTGCTCACGTCATGTGAACCGATGTGGGGAACTTGAAGAAACAACGATGGTCGTTTTTATACTGGGATTTTCAATAACTATACCCACCACCGTAGTTAACTGGAACTCTAACTTCAGCATCACATTAACATCGCTACTCTAAAACAGTCTCCAGGATTTCAGGAGCTCCGTTTGAAAATATTGAACAATTTGAAAGTAACTTTTAAGCTGAAGATTTCCACATACTTCCAAGGAATAGATCCGTCGAAACGTTTTTCCCAAACTATACGTAATTCTTGAGCTTAAGACTTCAACGCACAGAGGTACTTTCAAGCCCCCCATTACCAAAGACGAGGACGGTGTGGGGGGCACGCGTCCGAAGGGGAAACGGAGGCGCCGTCAACACTCACCGGCTATGATGCACACGCCCTCAGCGAGCAGCCAGCAGGAGTTGTACTTGTAGAGCGTGACTTTGCCCCAGAGCCCGACGTACACCATCTTGTGCAGCAGCGGCAAGCCCTGCTCGATACAGCAGCCTGTCACGCCTTAACCCTTCGAGTACTAGCGGGACATCTCTGTCTAGACTCAGTTTTGTGCGAGGTGTACATTCACACTTTTTCAGAAAGGGAAGTATCGTGAGCCTCCTAGAACGTCACACAATCGAATGTTGTGTGTTTACTAAACACACTCGGTCATCATCACAATTGACCATTGAAAATTTAGATGCTGTGAATCGAAAGTAAAGTACATGGATAAGTTCGAATATATTCGCGACAGTATATGCTTACAACTCAGAGGGTTAACTCACACAGGAAAAGTAGCTCAAATTGCATAGATCATTACGAACTACAGCGTACGTGTGCTTGTCTAAAAGCATTTTTGTAGCGTAGGCAAGTAATGTAAGGGACTGAATACTTCCTAAGCCATAACACCTGTAGTTGGGATCACAAGGAAGTTTGCGATCACTCTCACCTGATATTTAACCCCCCCAGCATGTTACTGCAACCACCATCGGACTGGAGAGCACCACATTAAAACTCTGCTCAAAACTACCAATTTTGGCACCTCTTGGTTGGAAAAAAGGCATACGGTTCCTAACTTCAAAAGGCAACTCATCAAAATAATACAGTCATTGCTGTCCTCCCACTCGATCTACCGATGCACTTCATTTTGCTTCTTTGAATTTTCAAGAATTTAAATCTTATAATAAGACAAATTTCAAACAAGAAAATTTCCTCAACGAGGTAGTCCTCATAGAGCCACACCCCGGCCACCTGGTCCACACACACTCACCGCAAACTCGTCGGACACGAGGTAGTCCTCATAGAGCCACACCCCGGCCACCTGGTACACACTCACGAAGAAGAGACCCAAGCCGCCCTTCGTGAAGCCCGCACGCAGCGAGTCCGGCAAGTGGGAGCTGAACAGTCGGCCCTGCCAGGTGCACACGTTATCACTATGGCAAAAATTATTTCATGAATTGTTCGCATGGGCAGGTCTCACATCATACGGAATGACCGTGACTAGACATACAACATTAGCATGATGCGAGAATTAATTTCTGAGCTCTGAGAAATCCTAGAGATGATGTGACACATGAATTATCACTAATATGGTCACTCTCACTATTATTACTAAGGTGAACACCTAGTTCAACCAGCACAAGGAAGGTTATTTTACAAGAGGCCACGAGCATTTTAATGGAAAGATAAATTTACAAAATTAGACGATCAAAGTTGGATAGACACAAACACTTGGTACTGATTCACGTATTTTCCGTGTATGCATGGCTTCTGTTCAGAAATAGCGAGTAAGTTGATCCGTTGTTATTGCCAGTGCAACTACTGACTTCGAGGGAAGCAATTTCGTAATACAGATTACTCTAATCATTCTCAGTATATGCCAGCAATAATGACAGAAAAACTGTCCAGTTCTATTCAATGCACAATTGTTTTAATGATTCAAAATATGCGCGAGCGCGCGATGGATGAATTTATACTTCATACACAAGCAGTGAATAATCATTCCTAAAGGTTTTGTGAATAGCAACACTGACGCTCAGTCAGGCGAATTAGCCACCTGCTGTAAAACCCTTGCTTGAGGATGACCCTATCCATACATTCTCAAGAGAGAATCGCGTACCAGTTTTTAAAAAAATTTACGCTGATCACCTCACGAATAACTTTCAGCTCACCCGTAATTTTGAGGTTGTAGTCACAGATCACAATCAGCAGTGTCACTTGACTTTTACATTCAATTTTCAGGCTGTAATTTTACTGATTGAAAACCCGATGTACCATGCTCTGTATGTGAACTAGATCGAAATAAAATATTTTCCTTCCTTTTTTTCTTTCATAGTCTCCAAAATTTTACAATTTATTCCATCAAAATTGCGATATAATACAGGCAAATTCCTAAAAACGAGTTCCGCAAACACAGTGAATTCTGAGGTAAAAATTGTTTTCTCAACACTTTTATGTCTTCCATTGCGTAACGTTCATAACAACAAGCTTACTAAGATGTTCAATAATCAAAAAACAACTTTTAGAAAAAACGACCAAAAAAAGTCAACGTAATCAACAATTATTTCTCCAAAACCGTACTGATTATTTACAGCGCAAGAAATTCAGTTTAAGAAAAATACGCCATGCATCTCTGAAGCATACAAGTGACGACAGATGTAAGCAAGTCAACACGCATCAGACACAAAAGAGACTGGACTGACGTGAACGAAGTCGAGGTAGCGCTTCATGTTGAACTGAGGGCCGACCATGTACGACGCTGGGAAGTATGTGTGTGCTGCGATCTCAAGCAGCGATGGGCTCTTTTCCAATGCCGTCTCTGCCTGCTCCTTTGACAACGTGCTCTGTAAAAACGAAACATGAAAGTTCAACCAACTCACAGTTAATGGCCCCATACGTCGACGCAGCGGTTACCGCATTCACACAGTCACTGTCGGCGACTTTGCTGAATATTGGGATGTACAGTTGCCCTGTGGATTCGTTTTAGTTCATAGGTCAATATACTAGAACACTTTATGTATCAAACAGAAATGATCGTAGTCTGGTAGGTATTTTCTAGACAATATCATTTAGTAAGGTTAAACTTGCAACGAAAGCCCTAAATATTGATTCCAAAAGTAGTTCACTAGTTTTGATGGAATAAACTATCATACTAAGAGATAATATTAAAGTATCATAGCATATTAAAAGAAAAGTATACAGATGTGAATCCTCTCGCCGATCAATATGAAGAGCAAACACTAATTCATGAAGAAATAATAGCACTCACGCACGGGCGCGACATCTCAAATATAGAGAACGGTGACACAGAAAATGTGATCTACTTAACAAGCCACAAGAAATTCCCTCTTCACATCTAAGTAGAAATGCAAGAAATATCCACTAGACTACAAAATTAGGACTAGACTAAGAAATACATATTTTCTGTGATGAAGTTGCCTTTGCTGCAATGTATTCTAGCAAATAAGACGAACTTAACGGAGATAATGCCTAGCCTAGCTCAAATCCTGGATACCTCAGGCGGACGTCGTGTGATAATTAGATCAAACAAAATTCGAAAGTAAAACACATTACAATTCTCTCTATCTTAACCATAATCATTAAATAATAGTCTGGCACTGTATCTACTTCTCCGATGCTAAAAATGCGCTTGTAATCCCATTCTGCAACTACTACCAATTTTCTCAACTTTGGAGCAGAGTCAGCTAAAATGGCTACTATATCCAACCATGAATATGTGAATGGTGTTGTCAAACACGCAGAAAGAAGTGGGAAAAAACATTGCAATTTTAATCTGAAAAAATATAAGTTTGTCTAGACAATTGTCACATGATGGGCGGTTATTTTTTGCAGTTTAAAGTCAAAATGAATACAGAATAAAAATAAGTAGCTCATGCCACCACTATTTCTATAAAACATTTCTCACATTAACCCTTCAATGCCGTAGAGGACAAATCGTCTGGTTTCTTAGGCTGTGACTAGTTTTACTTTAAAAAGTTGAATTCAGCCTCACTGCCAAATAATTTCATCAGGGTCAAGTTCTCATACAATGAGGTACAGAGGATACTTCAAAAACATGCACTGTATGCTAACAGGAAGCATACAAAAGATCAAAACAACAAATTTGAATGAAGTAAGAAGAGACAATCAAAAGCAACAATCCCTGACCTTGTCACGAGCACCATCGTAGAGGTCCCAGGCGAGGGCGATGAGGCGCAGTGTCAGCACACAGTGTGGCATCGTCCATTTGATGTCGTAAGAAGTGGTCGAAGTAACGTAGTAACCTGCACACATGACATTACTGCACAAGACTGTGAAAGTTGGGGCAGCTACAGGTGGCCTTGTAGGCTCTAACACGTGTTCAAGGCAGCTGTAACAGGTGAATGCTGTTGGCTTGAAACAGGTGGTGGCAGTGGAGGTAACAGGTGGTGGCAGTGGAGGTAACAGGTGGTGGCAGTAGAGGTAACAGGTGGTGGCAGTGGCAGTAACAGGTGGTGGCAGTGGCAGTAACAGGTGGTGGCAGAGACAGTGACAGATGGTAATAGTGGTAGTAACAAATGTTAGTAGTGGTGGCTTAAACAGACTGTGATGATAGCAGTTAAAAGCAGAGATGATGGCAGTTATAGAAGTGGTGGTGGCTGTAAAAGTGATGGGATGTAACATAGTAGCCAGCACACTTCTCAGGCAGACAGCTTTCCACTACAGATACTTTGGATACAGAAGCAAGCAAATTTTTTGCAATGAACAGCTTACAAAGTGGCAATACAGGCATATACGCTTTACCTAGATATGTAAAACCATTTTATTCAAAAATATATCAAAAACTTAATTTAATTAAAATATTTATTTTTTTCAACAAATTTCAGAAAGCGCCATAAAAGAAACAAACACAATAAAATTATAATGAATCAACACTGTGGAAGAAAGTACACACAATTTTTTTGGAAAAAAGACCTAGGTAATGAAGATATTGCGAGGGCAACCAAAGATATTTTGAGGGTAACCCACCAATGAGGAGGTAGCCCATCTGGAAGACGTTTGCCAGGATGACGGAAAGCTGACTGCCGCCAATCAACACCAGGAGCAGCCAGGCAACAAACACACAGATCATCGAGTGGATGACGTCATACCCTGAAATATTCAATCTTTACTTAAAACATGTAACAAAAATTCAAAAGTGCTTGCTCTGACCAAATAAACTATGATTTAGATTGTCTCAAAAGAGCACTGTACTGTAGGACCCATGACTTATCTATGCAATGAATTTTCCTGTTTGATTATGATGTATATAGCATACAATACACCAAAAAAATGAATAAAATCTTTTTCAATCCACAAACACAGATTAGAACAACTGATAGGGAGTACACTTAAAAAACATTCTGGCAAGCTGAACTTAAGAAATTGAAGAACATTCACAACACAAGTTCATATCATCATGAGTACCTACTTCAGCAATGATAAATTAGCATATGACTTACCATTATTGAAGAATCCTATTGAAATGCCAGAAGCTGCAAAAAATATATGCTGCAGAGTAGGACTCTGCCTGTAGAGTGTGAAGCGGTGCAGTAGTAGCAAGGGGTAGCCTAAAAAATAAGAAATGAGGATAATAAAACAAATTCATAGCAGTTTCACATTCAAATAAACAATAAATACACAGTAACATTTCAAGTTTTGGTTGGAACATGAAACAAAAATAAAATTGAAGATGCAGTAAACACAGACATATGAGAATATCAACAGAATATGATTAATTATGAGTATAAACATATGTTCTAAGATTTTACTCACCATCCTTTTCAATAATATATGCAATTATGTAGGAATTTCTTTATGAGAAACCATACCTTACATATGGTTCCATGGTAAACACTAATTAATAAAATTGCAGTTTACCATATATTTCAAAGAAAATTGAAAATTCTAGACAAATTTGACCTGTAAATACTTTTATGTCAGAACAAAATGAAATTGAAAATCTAGTGAATAAAGAAAAATAGAAATAAAACTACAATATATCAATACTTTATTATAAATGCATAAAAAGTATAATGAACATTTGTAAATTAACCCTAGAGTGAGGGGAACCAACCTCGCATTTCTTCTTCACATTACCAGTTAGTGGCACACTCACCTATGAGAAGGGACACAAACAGTCTCAAGGCAGCCTCTGGAGCTCCTACAAGTAGGGCAAATCTAGAAAATAGCCCTAAATTTTCCTCCATGGCTCACAGGTAAATGACTAGAAGCTGATACTAGATAAAGCAAATGAGGAACAATAATGGTTTTGGGTAGCTTATCATTAGCTTATTATTTTTCTTGAAAACCTGAAAAATAGAAAATATAACAATTAAACTTACGTACAGCATTTCAAAATGTTAAAGTGTAGCTGCAATATGCTGAAAGTGAATGGAGTTTTAGGCTATTAGAATGCAGAGTGCCAACTAAAAATTGGGAACTAAAGTGAGTTATGATATGCACTAGATGTGTAAAAAGATTTGAACTTTCAAATTTGTGAGCTTTGAAACCAATAATATCTATTATTATGGTTACTATAATTATTATTATTATTATGCTTAAAATCTAATGCTCCATTTTTAACAAATTATCATAATCATGGTCTCTGGAATGTATATATGCATTATAGGTTTCTCATTTTTGGGAAAATAAAGTCAATTCAAAGTTACAGTAAAGCAGGATGTATTGCTTGAAATTGATGACAAAATGTTTTCATAGTGGTTACTTGTCTTAGGCCAGGTGTTTATATTTTTGTGTTTAAATGAACAAGGGCAAGACTGTTTGTAATTGGAAACTTTCAGACTAACTGTTAACTATTATTAAAAATTTCTATGGACTTATGAGCTCATTTTTCAATTTTCCTAGGTATACAAACTCATTAAACTCTGAATTAAATTCTATTGTGTGTATCAAGATCTGTGCTCAATATCTTAATGTTTGTAGTATCAGAAAATCAGCAAGGTGCAGAAATTTCTCATTATACAGTTATGCCTTACCCTTTCTTATGTGACTATTTTCCTGTATTTTCATGTTTATAGGGATAGCTTTCTACATGTTGAAATGATGTATGTTCTCACACATTGAAAGTCACCTGCACTCCGAATCCCTTACATATATATACATGAAAATAGTCATATAAGAAAGCATAAAAGATTACCATATAATAAAGAATTCCTGTAGTTAAAGATACTTATAGTTGAATAGTCTTTGTAGTTTTTAGTACTACCATATGTTGGTGTTCTGGTCTAGATATGGTTGATCCAGTACTATACAAGTTATACTGTCATTAAACTTTAAAGTGAACATCAGACAGCATATAAATTGATGCAAGTATAGAAAATTTATTTCTTAAGAGATTCATTTATTTTATTCCTATGAAATGAATTGATACTAATTATAGTAAATTGGAAGAGCCCAAATACTAAATTATGGTCACACCAGAACACATCAGCTAATGGTAAAAAATTTTATATAGTTTTTGCTTATGCTTTCTGGACTTCCACACATACCCATGAGATAAAAATGCTTCATTCTAATCACACCTACGAAAAACATATAGGGCTTCTAGTTAAAATTGTCATTTAAGTAAAGACAAAACGTTTCACAACTGAGTCCAATGCTTTATGCATAGTTTGATTTCCTTTCCAAAAGAAAGCATTTTGTGATTACATGAAAAACAGTCTTAGATCACCTATGAGGTAGCATATTATGATCATTTCATGGCAACCAAATACTTCTATAATTGAAACATTTAACTATGCGGAACCAAACCAATAGATAGTACTTTACCTACTATAAATTCAAAAAATAAGCATTATCCAAAAAAATAGTACGTAAATTAAAAAATTATACGTAAATTTTGAGCCCTAAATTACCCTTAAAACTGGGTATTTACGACACATCCTGAACCCCTGTATGTAGGTAAATAATAAATTGACCTATTACCATAGTAAATCACGGCACTTATCCTTTTTAACACAGAACATGCTATAAAACAGTTTGCTCTTAATCAAGCGTATTACTTCAAAAATAACTGTAAACAAGTAGCAAAAACGTACGAAACAGATTAAGACCAAAATCTACCGATAGACTACTGTATAAGGTAGTTTCAACCCATCTGTCGAACTGCTTGAAAATTTTGATGGCTGGCAAACGTACAAAAAACACACTTTTCGAATCACAGAAAGAATGGCTTGTTTTAATAGAAATTAAGAAAAACTTAACGCCTTTTTTCATTATTAGTCGTCTAAGTAGTAACTTCATTTAATTATATTTATCTAAATAATAGCACGATAAGGAAAATATATCTAATAGCCAGTCTGTGTGTTCACTCCTATCGACTCTAAAATCTATCGTGATATCATGGAGTAAGAAATACCAATCAATAACCGAAAAGCGTTACTTTTTATGATACTCCTAACATGCTAATATCACCCACCGCTCATAAATTCATATAATATAAACAATAGAGCAGCAGGCTGGGGTGGTACGAATGATAAAAGAGCAGGTTTTTTTTTAATATATGACATAAAAATTTAGTTCAATATATAAATACTTTGGTTTTCTTGATTTGTTCGATAACTGCAAATAAAGTCTGACTCGGAATTCTTATGTGATGGTTGATATCATCACAGTGTCATAGTTTTACAGTATTGTTATTTATATTATTTCTGTATACTTATGTTTGAATTATTCATTTATGTTAAATTTGAAAACTTTCAAACTCTCCGAAGACTTCTTTAGTCGATTTTTTTTATTTTGAGGACGCATTCACTGAAACTTGTGTCATAAGCCAAAGCCCAGAGTAACGACAAAAGAACCGAGATACCCTTCCATTCATGTTCTAAGTCATGACAATTATAGAGCCATTATTCTCTGTGTATTGTATTACTATGACACTCATTAGAGTTCGTGATAGTACCTCGCAAACCAGTTGCAGTCTGAAAATGCAACGCACAAGCGGAACTTGGCGTAATTCTTCAATGCATAATTGTCAACATTATTCATCAGATCAGGAGCATACTAGCGAGTCTTATTGCTCTCACTTAAGAACTTATGGTTTATGTCTGGGAAAATGATTCTGCATAGACTAGAAAAATTTAAGTTGAAGAACGGTAAATTGTTGTGCTAGTGAAGATATACACGCAATACATCACTCATGAAATATACTCACTGAATGTTCTATTTTCACGCTTACCCTGTATTTTTCAGTCAAGCCACAAAACGTAAAAAGAACAAATCGCCTTTTTGAGTTGATATATATCATGGTCACCTGTGGTTCATTAAGGAACAATCTACCGACCTCCCTCTGGCAACTCAACTGTGTTCTATAATGAGATCAACCGAATAATTGAATCTCTGGATAAGTCACAGTATGGTGAAATTATATTATGTGGAGACTTTAACTATGATCAGCTAAATTCTGAAAATTGTGACACAACTATATCTATATTGGTGGCATTGAGTCTGCACGCCGCAAAGACCTGCTGTGAGGGAATATTTCAGTCAAAAGAATTTTTCTAGCGCATGTAGGACGCATAGATTGTTCTTAGAACTGGACATTCCCATGCTTGCTAAAGGTGCCATTTTCATGTGGGTGCAGTTGTAGGGTCAGGCCATTTCTTCCTCTATTTAATTCCTAGGTGCAGGGAAGGTAATCAGCTTGCATAACTGATGCTTTCGTTTATTTTTCTACCTCACGTAATTTCTTTAGACCTTTCGTCATTTCGATGTTTTTTGTTAGTTGTAGGGCCATGCCTATTAAATTTTGAGCCTTCATATCGCAATTCAAGTCACAATTTCAGTAAGTGTTACAGCAATAATCACTTTCATTAAGTGAAAGAGTAATTAAACCCTGAATTCGATCGCTTCAAAATATTTAAGCCAAAACCAAAACTTTTTCTTTTTATATCTTTTGGAAAGGCAATCTCCGTGCCGTATATATCATTAAAACCTTGTATGTTCATTTCACTTTTTTTTCTCTAAGGTATCAAAGTTATATATTGTAAATTAATCTTTTGTGTGTGGGATTATGTGACCAATAGAGAGAAGTTTTAATGCATTTTATACCTACAGAAGTGAAAAAAAATCCATACCTCCAACACTTGGGCGAAGAGAAACGTAAAAAAGAAAGGCATAGTAAAATTAACTTTCATATATGTAAAACCTAGACGTTTCGAGTCACTAGATCCTTCATCATTGGTGTGAATATGTAAAAAACCTACACAAATTTTTACCGAACTTATTGAAAATATTTAGATACAGAATACACACAAAAATAAATTTGATGCAACTTAATTATACAAATGAAATAAAATAATTTACCGAGCAGCTAGTTTAACGGAAATCCTCTATTGGTATAATTAAGTTTTGGTTTCGTTTAAAAATGTATAATTTATAAAAACTCGAACATGTGCAACTTGTTGGAATCAAAGAACCGGGAAACCTAGGAGGGAACCGCATCAGTCAGCAATCAGACATGTTGAAAGTTGTGGACCATTTCCGAAACCGGACCATTTTCAGGTTCGAAACTCTATGTAAAATGTTACCGTTTGGGCATTTTAGAGTCTTGATACAGTTACAAACGGAAATCCATAAGTTGACAATAACAATTGTGCATTTCCTTCAGGACTGGGTACATTATATTTTCTAAAAATTATTTTACGTGTGTATTCTGTATCTAATTATTTTCCAAAAATTTGGTAAAAATTACGTAATTTTAGAGCACGTACATACCACTGACGATGAGTCTAATGACTCGAAGCGTCTAGTTTTTACATGTAAGGTCAATTGTAATGTATGACTTCTTTTGGTGAGGGTCTCTCTGCCCAGCTTTTTATCTAGAAACTCTCAGCTTCTCGCAATCTAAACTCATTTGGTTCTAGACTTCAGTGACATATAGGTGGATTCTAAGAAAAGCTTAGATATTAGCCTATATTATAAACTTTGCGTTCTCTTGAAAGCTGTAATTTGTGAAGCCGATTTCCACTTTTTACCTCATAGTGAATTCGGCTGTTTCTTTCTGTCCAGGCTCATAACACTGAAGCACGACTAAAGTTTGCTGTAAGTTAATGGAACTTGCAATAATGGTTGCCGAGTCGACAAAGTAATGAAGGCTGCAATACGTCTGCAACTTTTGTAACGAGACACATGTTAGGCCACCCCTTCCTGTTCGTAATCATCTTCGGTTGCTAAAAAATGGCGGTTAAACCATAAAAGCATCTCACGGGAGCCTCAAGCGCACAGACTTGCTTGGAAATTGGACAAAGCAAAGGGTGTCGCTGCTTCAATTAAACGGTGCCAATCTATCGTTCACTTGGACGCTAATGTGGCCAGCGGAGGTGGGAGGAGCGCAGGTACGCAAAATAACCTTTATTCATTCCAACACGTTTTACCGTTTGGTTTTAAATGCCTTACAACTACTGGTGTGGTGGGGGATGTGAGGAATGTGTGGTTTAAACTTCCTTTTCCAAGGAAAGTACTGCACGCCGGTTTGGTAACCGGAAAAGAACGAATAATCATTTTTACCGAAACCAGTCACATACAAAGCTTATAACAATTGGTTCTTCAATTAGTAAGACTAAAGCTTTGAAATTAAAACGTGAAAGTCTCGAAGAAACTTCTCATTGGGAGTACAACGATATAAATTTTACGGAGGCCACTCAACTAGCTTCACCTTTCACTCTTTAATTTTGGGATAATTTTTCTAATTATACATCATTCTTATTTTCAATTCATTACTGTTCTGCGATCTTATGTATGATGCGTATGCTCAGTTGGACTTGAAGTGAGAGAGCTCCTGCTTACGTCAGTGAACATGTTTACGCAGAAGAACTCGTGTGTGACATTTGCGTCTGTAATAAAATTCTTTCATAAGTAGAAAATCGATCGTCTCGATTTTGTGGCAAAATGCACTTACCCTATTCCTAGAATATTTGAATTTCTTTTAAAAATGTTGATCATATTTGAGAAGAAGAGTTCGTAAAATGATACTTAATAATTCAAAGAGTCCAAAGATTGTATAAATTCTCAAATTTTTCGGCATGACTAATTGAATATTTTTGCGGGTGATTTTGCTTATATTTGAATAAAAATTATATAATGTGGGTCATTCATATTAAAACTTGATGGAGAAGGTTAACAGTAATTACTTGAAAATATTTCACGGTAAAAATTTTGCGCAAATTGAGCTGCTAGATAACCAAGTTTTTGCCATTTCAATAAAATCTCAATGAAAAACGGCATGTTACTTTGCCTGTCTTTCAGAATTGGAAGTGCCCGATTCATCAGGCTAAAACAGTCATTAATTTATCAGGCATTTAGATCTACGACCTAAAACGACAAGTTAGACGTTGACGATATCGTCCACGTACTGTGGCCGCAATACGAGATCAGTTGGTGCAAGAATGGTTTAAAATCGACCAGGTGTACATCAGAACACTTGTAGACTCAATGCCGCACAGAATTGCTGTCATGATTCGTGCTCACGGAGGTCCTACACCTTATTAGTAAGTAGCAGGGAACTGATTCATTTGTCCGGAGAGCTTATCATAACATATTTTAAACAGTTTTATGATTATTTTTCATTCTTCCTCATAAATTGGGGCAGTAACCTTCGATTTTTATGAACGAATGTTATAAAAAAATTATATTCTTTAAGCCACTAAGTATCTCTTGAGAGGGAGTCACCTTTCCTTTCCTTTTCCTAAAACTTATCTCTGAAACCTACATAATTTCTCTCCTTGTTACCTTAGTTGGATTTATTTACCTCTGACTATTTACCATTCAACTTTTCAATTTGATCACAGACCACGTAAGCCCAGATCGTGCCCCCAAGATTATGCACTAAATATTTCCTCTGCATTCCGGTAGTTTGTAAACAGGACTATAACGACTCTTTTAAAATAAATCGTCAACATTAATGATAATAAAATTGATAATATGAAAATAGCATATTCAATTTTCCTGTCAGTAGTTCTGTTGAGCTTATATTGAAATGATATTATAATTTAGTACAATGAAATCACACTGACGACTCTAATGTAATTAGTGAAGTAGTGAATTAATATTGCTATACTAAAATTCTCTTTCGATCAAAGGTATAATTCTTATCTGTTGAAACCTGCTTGAGTCGCTAATTTTTCATAATCGTTTTCGCTCAAGTTCAGAAATTGTCACAGTTAGAAATTATTAACCTTGTCTGTAATATGCCTGTGGCCTTTAATACTAAATCAGGTCAATGATTATTTCCGATGTATCGTCTTTTGAGTCGTGATTGCTCAGAGAACCTTATTTTGCGTGCTTGTACGATGGGTTTCAGAAAGAAACAAACTCCAAACAGTGAAGAAAAACGAGCTGTAATTCGATTTCTGGTTTTAGGTAGGGTCTGCCGGTCTGCTTTGCACCGGCTTAGAGCGAATAATGTCAGAAAACTTGTAGATGGTATTTAATAGGAAGCTAATCATCACAAATTCTATGGCGATTATTATCGAACAATACTGCAAATATCACCAGATCCAGCTGTATTTTGTCGAAATATATTTTTTTTCAATTTTGCAGACACGATGTTCAAAGTAGCGGTGGCGAAGTTGCTACTGGTGGCAGTTATGGCGGCGATGACGGCTTGGAGTGAGCACCAATTGATGAGGGAAACCAAGCTTGGTTTGCACTGGTTTGACAAGCCCACTGTGAGGAAGGAAGGCGTCGCTGCCCTTTCCCTCATCAGAGCCATTTCGAAATGCGCCATGACTGGATGGTGTAAAGCCATCTGCCGAATTGCTGAGAGATTTTTACTGCTTGATATCACTGTTGTTCCTTTCAATGATGATCCAGAGAATGTAGCGCAAGCGCATTGCTTTACCATCGGAGACCCCCAGAACAAGCTGACAGCCCAGTCTAAGATCTCGGTCTCTTCATTTTCTCCTGTCAACGGAAATACTAAATCGAGGGTTGCAACAAACCTCATAGATGGAGTTTACATTGAAGGTGACATAGAAAGCTGCTATATGTCCTGGAATTATTCAAATCCATTCGTTGTCTTTGACTTGGGCAGCCGATGTATTGTGAGAAAGGTTCTAGTGATAGGCCCACCTCAAACTTCCGACCTGAAATATTTTACCGACTTAGAAATTAAGGTCGGAGTTGACCCTCAAATGAACAACTTTGAAAGCTATATTCTAATAGGGAAACTGCACGGAGAGGCCTCACATTCTTCATATCACTTGTGGACGAATGCTTCGTCTGTTATCGCTCAATATCTGTCAGTCCAGTCCAAATACCAAGGAGCAAAAAGTCTACTAATCTGCCAT
Source organism: Orchestia grillus (assembly GCA_014899125.1). Taxonomy (NCBI): domain Eukaryota; kingdom Metazoa; phylum Arthropoda; class Malacostraca; order Amphipoda; family Talitridae; genus Orchestia; species Orchestia grillus. The sequence continues at coordinate 3,210 of VOMN01067902.1, read as the reverse complement.
GTTGAAATATACTTAGAAAACTTGGAATAATTACTAGTGTTCTTAGAATAAGCGGAACAGGTATAAGCTACAATCCTAAGATTTATTTCGAAAGGTCGAACATTAACAATGGGAGAAAAAGATTATCAAATAAGTAGACGAAAGAGCTTCTACGCAACACTTTTTTCAACCATAATTGCTCGATTATATTATTTTCTCTACGTAGCCTTTGCATTCACGAATAAACATTTTTAGGGTAGAGTAGTTTCAAACAAATATCCCATTATCAGGTCTAGATGTTTTGAGAAAAAACTAAGAAGACCGCGAATGCGTACAAACGTTATCAATATTTTATCGTTAGTACTTCTTGGTGAAGAAAACTTACTAATTCATTGGACTTGCGACTAAGATCATAGTGCAATTTCATTACTCATTAATCGCTACTACTATAAGTTACTGATTTTTTCCTTAAACATTATTGTACACAAGTTGAATGCATATTTTTACGATATGATTTCTCTATTGGTAATTTTTATGCCTGAAAGCTAGGTCCACGTGCTCTGCAGAACGCAGTAATTAAGAACACTAATTCGTTAATGGCTGCCTTCTCTGTGACGAAGATAGCTATTCTATGAAATTAGGACTAAAATTCAGTTGGCATCAAAGTTTATATATTACTTCAGTATGCAGAAAAAATGAGGAACCGATCAAAGTAGATGGAAAATGTTTGAGATAGATTCTGATGCCACGGCAATGCAGTCCATTTTTATTCTGTAAAACAGCGTTGGACTCCTGAATTTTACGTTGAATTAGGGATGACTTTAATTTATTCCTCTTGGACAAGAAAAAAGACCAGAAAAAAAGCTGGAAAATGATACATTAAGGTTTCTGTCTAACAAGAATTTATTGACCGTTCACGTTTTAAGATTACGAACATCAACTATCAATACCTGATATTATGATCCGAAGGTTGCACGACGACACTTAGGCAACAAATGTAGAAGATTTCGAAACTCGATGTTCTTGTTTACCTTGTGATTCCAAAAATAGACTTATACGCCTATCGATTTGAATTTTTGAACAATCCTAGACCTCAGAGAGTTCGACAGTACATGTTTCAAAACACTTGTGTTGAAACTTTAGACTTCGATTAAATTAATACTTCAGATACGTAAATTGAATGTAAACACATACATTACCTTTAATTTGTGTGAAATAACATAAAATCTAATTGTGGTATCACCCTTCCAATCTCTGCACATGTTTGTCGTCTTAATGTTAATTAGATTTTGAATGCTCACTGGCTATGATAACCCGAAGTAGTCAACCAAATCTCATAATAACCTCACTCGAGAGCGTGATCTATAACCACAGATAATGATTTAGGAGTACATTGTCGCACGCACTCTCTTTTTCCAATGGCGGTAAACGACATGGACGACATCTCTGGGTTCGTGACGATAGCCGTAACGAATCAGAACCGATAAGCGCGGCTAGCTGCGATACGACTGAACCTAAAGCACATGTATACACAGTATTAAAGTCTTCCTGTGTTGTTCTTGTCCTATCGGATTTCACTTTACGCATAAATCACATTATGAAACGTCAAACTCGTTGGTTACGATAGGAGATGTTGAGTCTGACTGATGTTGAGAAAATTTTAAAGATTAAGAAATTATGACAACGTCGTTTCCTATGCGAAAATTAGATTAAGTAAATTTCGCCGAAGCAGCTTTGAGCCATCTCATAAAACTAATTTAAGAAGCTTCCAAAATATGATACACTGCAAGTTTGAAAACGCGTGTAAATCAGTACCATTTCACTTTTTTATACTGTTGAGTCTTTGTACTCATTTCCTCTACATCATGAGACGCTAAACTCTTGGCCACTTAATTACAATATTCAAGTTTGTCTGACACACGTTCGAATCAATCTGAGGGAAGGGATTAGTTTTTGTCTCCTACTTCTCATACCTTGCATCTTCATTTGATAACTTGCATAGTGGAAATTTTGAACAGAATACTGCCGAAATTCAAGCCCAGATGCCAGCCCGATGGACTTGGCTGTGTGGGGTGGACTGGAGAAGAATGTTTTATTTATTTGTCGTCCTAGTGTGTCAGCTCTCACGCTAATGCTCCTACTAGCTTCTCGGACCGAGTTCAGTGCAAGCACAGAGCGTTTTTCTGGTAACCGCGAAAACCATTGGTTTTCACTCTGAAGACCGTGCGTTGCATTAGATTTTTAATTTCATTTGAATCTTCTCATCCTGGATAGTTTTTCAATAGTTCGTATTTTTGAACAAAAATAAAAATTGTACCGGGTACGTCTATCGATTGCATACGGTAATTGAGGGTGATGACAAATATGTCATGTGAAAAGAAACTTTAAAATTTACGCAATTCATGTATATAAGTGCGGCTAGCAAGTCACTGAAATACCCTGATCAACATAATAATGAGATATCTCGAAAACTCATTTTGATAAGTAACGTACTCCGTATACCTGTGGAAAAATTAATAGGGCATAACTGATGGAAACGTATGCCATTAGATGATACGTGCATGCTCTGCCACAGGAAATTGATAATGTGGTGAAATTAGGAATATGAGCAGGAATATAGATTTATGGGGATAGAACTTTGTTGAGGAAAATTGGAAAAGCAACTTCAGAAGCAACTTAAGGACTTTGTGGGTGACGTTGACCACACTCTCACGAGTAAAAAGCTCTCGGTGGCAGGGAAAAACATAAATCTCAGAAAATGTCACTGTGAAATGGGGTCTGTGTTTCTCGAAGGAAATTGCTCTATGGAAAGGTGCTCGAGAGAGGTCGAGGGCTCAACCGCAGGAATTTCTAATTCATCAGAAAGCTATAGGCGGGACTTCGAACTCAAGAGGGTTACCAGGGATAACGATTGGTTAGAGGGTTCCGCTGGAGGCGCGCCTCGGAAGTAGATTTTAGGACGAATAGACTTAAATTCGTCAATCAAGAAAGAGGGTAGAAAATAGTACGTGGCAGATAGAGAGTTGGCGATCCTCAAGCGTAGCATCCGAGAGTTCGATCTGGGACATGATAGGTGGAAGATTTTATCTCGGGCAGGGACGCCATTGCGGGCGGCTGCCCGCACTTTGGGTGAATTTGAACGTGCCTTCAGTAATCAGCGGAGTTGTAAGCGTTCAAGTGCCTACAACCGTTAACACATAGCCTCTTACAACATCTGCGGATAAATTTCAC
>VOMN01067901.1:0-16654 GCA_014899125.1 Orchestia grillus | reverse complement strand
AGTAACACCCCGCCACCATGTCACAAGTAACACCCCGCCACCATATCGCCAGTAACACCACATGACTATGGCCCGTTTGACTGTTGAGTGTAAGACCTAAAAGTAAGTTGAAGTTTTTTGCATTGAAAATAGAATAAAAGTTTTCCATCTCTCTGCAACCAAGGTTGAAGATCCTGACCGATTAGTAGCAAGATGATATATTGTATTTTTGTTGAGCTATATAGCTGTTTTAAGACTCAAATTATTGCATAAAATTTCAAACCTTGTGCACATCGTCGCTTGTAAGAGGGTTTTGGATGCTTTTCTTAGCACTGGCCGCAAGTTCGACTTGTCGCTTAATTATGAGTGTATGAAAATTACAATAACTGCATAAGCCATGTAAATAATTGAAGTAAATGTTCAGTTTTGTCATCGAGACGATTCTGATATTTCAAAATAAAATTTGCAGACTCGGAACTATTTCAAATGGCTTACAAAACTCACTTTGCATTAAAAAAATACGTACCAAACATGCTCAGAGATTGTTAATGCCACTATTATTAATGGTTACCACGTAAACTCGTTAACAACAGATATATCGGCGAGTTGAGCTCCTGTTTCAAGTTTACTTGACCATTCAATCATGAGCAACTCACGTGTGTGCTTGATCGTTACCCGTTCCTAATGCCTACAATCCGCTGGGCTGTTATTGATGAGATTGCCGTAAAAAAATCTTTTGAGTACAGCCTACTCATCAGCCGTGACCAAATGATACTAGTACTCGCTTTTGACTCGCTTGCTTCATGAGTTGATGTTTTTTTCCTATTCAAATGCACTCCTGTAAAAATTTTGTATCTCGATTCTGTTTATGCGGTGGCCAAGTGTGTGCTTGAAGGTGGTTGCTAAATTGGCGTGCGTAATTCAAATTAAGGACGATAGATGTGGTAAATGGAGAATATTCTGAATAATAGCACCTATCGCCTTCTGAGATTATTCATACGGTCTTATCCTTGAAAGGATGTCATACAAGCGGTTTTGATTCGGAAACAAAGTTCAGAAATTTAACTCATATTGCTGTATTGCTAATATTTTTCAATAACGGGGCCTCTAGCATAACTGAAACCTTGTGTAATGAGTGGCCATCGTCGATGTAGTTAAAATTTTTGTTATTGTCCTACTAAATACAACCGTATAAGGAAGTCTATGTTCATAGATGGCATAATTTTGATTTTTATTTGACTCGTTCCTTTCGTTTCAGATCAAAGAACAGTATCCATTTTACAACGATCCTCAGTGGCAGTTCGATCTCCGCGTGCGCCATTTCAGCTCCGACATAAAGCAGCTTATTCAGAAGGATCCTTTCACCTTTAACTTCCTCTTCGAACAGGTTCGTCTTGGAATATTTACTCCTATAGGATGTGTTTTAGTTTTGCGGGACAGTCGTGGTTTGAGGTAGGTACTTTAGTACTTTACGAGAAAGATCTTTCCAACTTCTCCCCTTTTGAACAGGCTGAAAGGCTGCCGGGGCATATGCGTTCCTTGAGGATAACGCTAACATTTCATAACATTTACCAATAATTGGCCTCCGTTTTTCTTTGAAAATGTAGATTTTTCTACACAATCAGCATTGCGCCTCCCTGCAGTAACACGTGTAGGAAGCTGTTACAACGCTAATTGCAGATAATGGGTACGCTGCGCCTTCCCTATAAATCCGGCTCATGCGTTTGATTAAAGCTGACTATTGCGCTACTTTCTTAAGGCATGAGTAGTTTTTATAGTACTCTTCATTTGTTGTTGAACTATTTGTCCGTGTGAGATAATCACCGCTAATATTGCCATGCTCTTTTCATAACTAAATGGGTTAGGTCAGTGTAATTTAATTTCAATGCTTGAGATAAACTTGACCCCATATTCAGGGACTCAAAGTATCATATATGTTGCACGTCTGTTGTCCTGACGAGAATCTGTGTGTTGCAGGTCCGTTCTGACTACGTGAACTCCAAAAGCCCTACAGTGGAGTTGGAAAACGCCGTCTATCTTGCCTGCCTACAGATCAGGCGCAAATACCCGGTAAACCTTCTCTACGTAATTTGGTTTATGTCTTTCAACCTGAAGCGTTGTTATATGCTCAGTCATACCACTCAAGCACTGTTAATAGAGCTATAAAACACCCAAAATTGTTCTTACTGTTCTAGGTAAAAACTTTCATCCAAAAGGACAAGGACGCTTTCTAACCCCGTATTTATGGATGTAAAACTAAGACGTTTCACTCACGCTAGCTTTGTCCACTATTACCCCACACTGCGGCTCAGATGGCTAAGTGGAACTGCACGCTGTTGTTTTCCAGGACGTTCACCCAGCGAATTTATCGATCAACGTAGGCTTGTGTAGTGTTACCGGCTTAGAGGAAACTTTTGCTTCCTTGGTAACGAGTTTCGAATAGACAACATAGTGGGCGTGAAGGAACGCTCCCGTCACCCTTTAATTACTTCTAATGTCATATGTATGAACAGTGCCGCAATCTATTGCTTCAGAAAAGTGGCGGAGAAATCCATCACCTCAATAGTGAATCTCATTTTGTAACGGTAGCGGTTTTGCTGCTGAAGAATTTACAAGTTTGTAAAATCCTGGTATTGTGAAATCTTTGTTATGGGATATGCGCTCAGGTTTTTTTATTTTCCGTTTTTTTAATGAAAATGCAAACTTCGAGTTCCTTCAAATATTACTCTTAATTTTCATGTATGATATTTGAGACACATAAGTGTTGTAAATCGAAGATAGTCACACAAGTAATAGCTCCCTCACACACTTTTTCTTTCCGCAGGATTCGGTTCCTAACTCGTTTGACAAGAAGTCCAACCTAGAGCACTTGGAGAAGGACGATGGACTGCACAAGTACTTCCCGGAGTACATTCTAAAGTTGAACAAGTCTAAGACTATACGTAAGGCAATTCAACTAAACTTCAAGAAACTGGGCTCCCACACCGAAGTGACCTGTGCATTCGAGTTCTTGGACATTTTACCGCAGAAGTGGAAGCGCTACGACCAAGAACTTTTCGAGTGCAAACTCGGAGTAAGTTCTAAATTACGCTGGGGACTGCATTCTAATTTTCTTAGCTTTAATAAGTGGGAAGATGTTGCATTATTGCCTGTAATGAGTCCTGCAAAGTCCGTACCTGTAGAAGAAACAATTTCAACCTCAGACTCGCAAAATCAGTAACCCAAGCTATTCTGAATTACTGTTGAATCTCGATCTGTAAGGCATTCAAATTACAGATAAATGTGTTCTGTATTTTTCCTTAGAGTCCTCAGATTGCGTTGACCACCATTGCACGAGGAAATATTGCAAATTCACCAAGTTCTTTTGTATTTTTAACAATTTGCAGCAAACGGGGATTTATATTTTTTATGTTTATGAGTATATCACAGAGTTTTTGGAATTTATTCGGTTAGTGACGTGAGATTTATCCTTTTTATTTTTGTACGTAACACTGGGACTGCCACTAAATTTACCGCCTGGAAACCATGTTCAAATTACAGATCATTTACAATACATTAAAACCTGTATCACTTATACCGAAAGCAAGTAAGTTCTCAAATTAAGCTAACGTAAATAAATATTATTTGCATTCAAGCAAAAAGTATTACTTTATAGCATTCCCATTGACGATTTTGAAGTTCGATAGCAAGTTCCTGAAAGTTTTAAGGTCACATTGTAGATGAAAATAAGTGTTCTAGCATCTCGTGCGGGCTAAATGTTAAATCAATGCCATCGAGTAAGAAAACCCTCTAAAGCTGTGAAATCTTGCTCAGGACATTTGTTCATTTTTTATATTTTTTAAATCTACAGCGCTTGAAACCTACGAAATCAGACCAAGAAAGCGTTCACTTCCCAGGCATTGCGATGAAGGCGATCACCAGTTGGTTACCGCGCTCAACTCAGTATTTCGATCGAACTCGGAAGATTTTTAAAATTCTCATTCCATTTGGAAAGCTTCATGTAATTCATCACTTCCGGCAATCGATCTTATTATTTCAGTAATCAATTATTTCTGAATATTTCAATAATTATCAGTATCTTCTTATCCTGATCTCCTAAAACACCTAATGGGGAATGAATATAAATTAGCATTTTCGAATTTTTGTTATCCATCCTCATGTTGAAATATCATTTCACTCGTGTGTCAAATTGTAAAACTCAAACAAAACAGCGTACGATAAAAAAACTCTTGTTCGTCTATCATTTTTAACTCTTCAATTACAGACACGACATATTAACCAACATCTGACGCAAGAGACAGAGTTTGCTGGCCTGAATATGTATTTCATTGGTTTGAATGTCCGGTGCGAATGTGCAGAATAGACACATGCAGAATACTCGTGTCTAAGGATAATCTCCCCTCAAATTTATCCTTTAATGAGAACTTCAACTATACTAATCATTCAGAAAGAAGCCAGCGTGTACGACATTTTTCTAATTGATTGTAAATCTATTCTTTTGAGGATGATGCGCTATTCACCGATGAAACAATCATTACCCAGTGGTGGCACGACAATGTGAAATTATAACGTTCGTACGTCTCACGAACAAAATTATATTGACATAACTATCATTGATAAACTTGAAAACTATCAGTCTTTTGAATTTCAAGTTCCTCGTGAGATAGATCCGCAATATTTTTCTTATGAAACGACTCCTCCCCAATATTGTTTATCGTTTACACATGAATACCATTTTCCATTTCAGACTGGGTTCCCCGTAGACATTTTGCTCACCATTGGCCCGGCGTCCCCCGCCTCCGGCGTGTCTTTCACCACAGACTCGGGCACCAAGGTAAGGGTTTGTGAGCTTGAGCTCGCTTCTCTCCTGCTCAGCTTCCACATTACGTTCAATCGGGTGTCACAGTGAAGAAACTATCAAGTTTCGAGTAGCTTTCTGATTACCAAGGTATTTCTTCTATGTCACCTCAGTAGAATAAATCTGAATTTTTTAACGCTTTGAACGCCAGTGTACAGAATGCAGGCCGCTCGTTTTCATTATACCGAAAAAACGTGTAAAAAAGCGAAGCACTATCAAAATATCTCATTGTATTCCAGGATCACCCCGTGGGAGGTTTTGAACACGTGCAGAGCATCGAGACGCTGGAGTCGGAGTGTCTGGACCACGGCAAGCTTGTGGTGGAGCTAAAGGTGGGTCGAGCTCTCATTCTTCACAGCTAACGCACTTCTTATGTCAAAATTTATACAAGATCTATTAACAGTCGAATAGATATTTTTGCAAGTTTTGCTGATATCTGCAAGTTTTTAGAGTGGAGTAGTTCGGTGGACTATGATTCTGAATGATCTGAAAATCATTATGAACGATGGTTATAGTTGAATGATGTAGTGCTGAATATTGTGATAAATTAATGCTTGGAGACTACTAGTGGAGTGTGAGGGAAAGGAAAGGCTGACGATTAGTGCTCAGCATCGATGGCAAAAGACGCAGGGATATAAAATTATGTTAAAATTTTAGGAGAAAAGACGCCTCTACTTCAACGTCTCTTTGAAGATACCGAGAGCCTGGAAAATCTGGAGATATAGTTTTTTGTTAACACATATTTTCTGAATAAAAGCTTCCGGGGTTTATTCCATCAAAAACACTAATTTTATCTTTAATGATAACTTGACTACCGAGAAAATTATTGAAAATTTTGAAAAAACTAAACCCCATAATGAAGTAGCTTATAACCAGGAATATTTGCATGAAGAGCGGATTGTTCACGTGATATTGCCCAGTGGGATGACGTGATGATAAGCGCTCGCGATGCCTGCGATCGTCAAGGACAGGCTCAAATGAACTTCACGCCGTTGTTTTTCCAACTTGTACAACTTCGTGGTTTCTATTTTCTGAAGAAATAAAATTCTGTAATGTATATTTTCGGTCAATGTCCTTTTCTGTATGGAGTTGTGAATTTTTTTCAAGTATTTTGGATCTGATTGTAACTCTTTCAAGAAATCTGTATTGAAGAATCTTTTCGCATATCCAACAATTATCAAAACGCATTTCGTCCAATTTATTTAAACATGATCTTTTGATTCTGTATTCCACTGCCCTGTTCCGCCGATACTGCAGGGTTAATTTGGTATTCACTGTACAGAATATGCCAATTCTCACGACGCGCATTCTGCAGGTGTCGGGCAAGCCGGAGCCTCTCTCCATCCTGTGCACAGACGCCACCATGGCGGAGAATATTGCCAGCCTCATCGACGGCTACTGCAGACTCGTCAACCAGACCGACGCCTCCATTTGGAACACTAAAGGTGCGTCTTGTTGTGCCTCGTCTCCGTGTGGGGGGCCCTAGTCATTAGACCAATACAATAAAAGGGCATACTGCGGCTGTACTCTTTCAGTTCTAGTGTCTATTATGTCCTTGCGCTAAACAAACGCATGAGTAGAGGATTATGTTGTACTTCTTTTATTTCGAGGAAGTTTCTTATAAAAATTTCTTACAGCCAAAAGGATCTTTACTTCAGTAGGCAAACTTTTACCAATTGATAGAATTTTCGACTCGCCCCTTTGCTGCGCGTAGTACAAAAATTGTTTGTTTCTTCCTAATAGGACGCTGCTGTCCTCAAAAATATCACAAGTTACCGATTGCAAATTCAATAGCACCAGATTTTAGAATGGTTGTGGATTTATTTCTGGAGGGAGTTAGGCTTCCAGTTTCCTTAGTTTACCTTTGCTTCTTTGAAAGAAATGATAACATATTTCAAAGAAATCTTGCTCAAACGCTACTCCGTCTTTCTCGAGTTTCTCCATTCATTTTTCCCATTGCATAATGATTTGAAATGGACCTCGTATGTGCCTCTCGGGACAAAGTGAGTCCCGATTCTTCCGTGTACAAAAAATTTTACGTATTGTTTTACAGCTTTCACGTGAAATTGTATTTTTTGCTTCCTACGTGCTTTCATGATTCCTTTTATGTGGTGCCAAAACTGAATTTGTGCCGTTTTTTCTTTTATCGTTGTAGCCTTTTCTGATATATATGCTGCTAGCTTTTGCAAATTATAGCTTCGAGTTTTCTGATTTAATTTTGCTCAGTTGATTTTACTTGTTAATGTGCAATTACAAATATATTGCTATATATGGGGCTTCCTTGCGAATACCTTTTTTTATTGAGGGTGCCAGCACATTTCTGGAGTGCACTCCGACCAGCGGTAGTAGCTTGGTAAGAAAGATAATGATACCTCAACTTCCTGTGGATTGTTTTCTGAAAAAAAATACAGAAAATCTGGCTCTTTATGACAACATCGTGGTGCCGGTTTACGTTGTGCTGCTCATAGCTATTTGCTGCCATGCTCGCATTTTTTTCGAGTGACCGGCGATGATAAACGTTTTATCTTCACAACAACAATGGGGCGTCAGAGAACTAAAACTGACAACAGTTTACTAGAGCTATGATCAAAGACACGGCTTAAATTACCTCGCCTGATGCCACTGCCCTTGAAATAGGTGCGTCATGTCGACATTGAAAATATTCCAAAAAAACTCATTGCCAAGATAGAGTTGTTGGGATTTCCAAAACTGAAACTGGTATGAATTTGAGGAATGTGGGTTGTCAGCTCCGCAGAAGACCTGGACAATCAAACTAGTACATTTTCATCACTGCTGTCGTCCTGATATACCGAAGTCTACAAGGAAAACCATTCGCCGGACCATAGCTTCCGTTAAAGTTCCGCCAAAACATTCGTAACCAGTTCAGAAATCCAAGGTGATAAATTGATTATCTAGCTGCCATCTTCCTCCAATTTAAATGCGATTGAAAATTTTTAAGCTATCATCAAACGAGGCGTTTATACCAATGAACGTCAATTTTGTCGAAAAAATCTTGCTAAGAAGCCATCAGTACGATAGAACGGCAATCGCCCGTACCATTATTAAGAAACTGACTGATTGCTCGTCTTTGTAATTTTTCAGTGATTAAACTCTATTGCACTCACGTTGGTAAATAATAAAGTTGTTCAATAAACGTCTTTGTGTTATTGCAACTGCTTGTTCAACATACTCTGAATTGTTTCTCATTTGTATTTTCAGTCCTTATTTACATTTTAAAAAAATTTAAGCTTTCTTCATTGAAAATTTATTACCTCCGGTCGGTCGAAATTGAATTATTTGAATATATTGTTTCCTTTAAATACTAACATCTGCTTCAAGCTTTGACTTCTGTCCACGTTGTTGACACAGAGTGGGTGATTTTCTGTAAGAAAAAAGAAATTGATTCGCAGAAAGTTGAGAAATTGTTATTTTTTATTGCCAAGTATGGCAAGTCACATTTTGTATGGAATTCAATACAACGAAGCCTTTACCATTCTCTCAAATTTTAGGAACACCTTTCCTGGCTAGCTACAGAGATTATTGAAGCAGGAAGTTCCTGCCGGAGAATAAATCTCAAAGTACCATGAGAGAAATGTGTGTCATAGCCGAGCTCTGCTTCCATGTAGACTATATACGAGTTTATCCTTTGTAAAAAAATGCTTAGGCTTCTCGTAAGTGTCCCATTCTTGTATGTTTAGCTCATTGTGTTTTAAATATTTACAATGGTATATAGTTTTACCATTCAGAGTGTCGTACGTAGGAAAGTATCAAATTTGAATCATCTAGTTGATAACTTAATTTTGATTTTTGTGTGTGTCTGATTTGACTTCCTTCTACTATGATTGGTCAAAGTAAAACCGAGGGAGCAAGAAAAGCTCCATTAACCAAAATGTATTTTGATGAAACCATACGTTTTGGCCTCGAGTAGTTTTCAGTGATAACTGAAAGTTTCTAAAGATTGCAGTGTTACAAGTAAACTATTTTCACACACATATGACGTACAATTGTACAAAAACTGTCATAAAACAAGGTAAAGAAAATATATTTTGAAAGAAAGTAAATTTAAGAAGTTTAGAGGGGCTGAATTGAGGTTATCTAATCTCTATTGCTAGAGGAATGGACTGAAGCTGTTATTTAAAAATAAGTTTATCTAATTTATGAGTTTAGTTGTGCACGTTGTGCATCAGAGTACGTCGGATGTACGTCTCGTCCTCTCTGCACTGAGATCAACGAATATTCTGCTAGAAGTTTTAGAACAGGCGCAGTTGAGTCAGGACTCCCATTTTTGAGTGTTTGCGAAAATTATGTTGAATGCGATAGTTCGGTGTTAGCCAATCAATTTGGTATCTTATCTCGAGCTCGATGTTAAACGCTATGCAAATTTTACAATCTCTATACATGTATTTTAAGCTTAAGTCTGTTGTGAATAATAGCCTCAGCTCGGTATCCCCGCGGCAATAGAAAGCAAGTCCTCTCAATTCAGCCCCTTGAAGCATCCATCTTTTACTTCTTTTGTTATTCAATTTTTTTTATTTTGCTTCTCTAGTTCTATGTTTTTTGTGCAAATTTTACATCAAAAAATCTATGAAAATAGTTTACTTTTAATTGTGCATTTTTCAGACTTTTATTTTTTCACTAAAGATGACCAGAGGCTGGAACGTCTGAATTTATTTTTTTTAGATGTATTTTAATGAATAATGTAGTTTATCTGGCCCTTTCATTCTTATTCAGATTGCTTTGGTTCGCAGATGAATTCCATAGTTTCATGATTGGTCAGCTTTATGTTCGTATTGATTACTAAATTGAAATGCAAGTTCAGTTTCGGTTGCTGAATTTCTCACATCATGTGTGAGTAAATTACAGTATTCGTGGGGCTTATTGTATGTATATTGCACTGTAATATTAGTAGCAGTGGTCAAATGGAAGTACGCGTAAAAGAAGTAAAATTAGAGCATTCGTACTCATGTTCCATTGACGTATAGTGATTGGCCCCACGTTGATGGTGAGGGTGCTGCTGTGTGCATAATACGAGGGGCATAATTCTATGGTCCTGCTCTCGCCGGACCAGGTGGCGTCTGGAAACACTTGGCCTGCGCCTGCCACCCACAGCCTAAAGCAGGTACTTCTCTCTTCCTTGTCTTCGTGCCCCAATGTGCTGGGAACTGGTGTTCCTGCCTTCCTTAACTTCCTTTTAGCTTTTTTCCTTCCTTCCCCAATTCCCCGTCTGTTACTTTTCCTTCCTTCCCAATTTCCTGTCGGTTTCTTTTCCTTTCTTCCCAATTTCCTGTCGGTTTCTTTTCCTTCCTTCCCCAATTTCCCGTTTGCTTTTTTGGTTTCTTTTGCAATTCTGTCTTTGCTTTCTTTGGTTTCTCCCATTTCCTATTAGCTTCTCTGGTTCCCTCCATCATTTCGTACTTGTTTCTCTTGTTCCGTCCGACATTTTGTGCTCATTTTTTTAGTTTCTTCCTTCATTTCCTACATAATTCTTTAGTTTCTTCCTGTATTTCCTATTTATTTCCTTGATTCTTTTCATTCGTACCTATTTACCGTCTTTTCCCTACTTCTGTGTCTTGTGCCGCTGGAGTGGTGATGCCTTGCTTCTCTAGCCCCGTAGGTTTTGTAATATTAGCTCTGTCGCTTCTAAACTCGCTGTACTTTTTCACTCTGTATTTTTCCCCACTCACGGTATATTTTTCCTCAGTGTGCAGTTCTGCTCTCAGTGTAGGTCTGTCTTGCTCTCTAGTTCTTTAAAGGATTTTTTTGTTTCCTAGGTTACCCTTATTTGAAGTACATTTTTGCTCTCTCGCGTTATCTTTTTTCGCCTCCACTCTAGGTACCTTGAGTCTTATTAATCTGAGGTAAGTTTTGCTCGCTTCTCCCTGCAGTCGCTTCCTAAAACCCGCTTAGTGCCGAATTCTTCCTTTCATGATTACATGCATCCGTTGTCCAACTGCACTTCTCTACTACGTCTTCCCAATCATCAGTGCTTTACTTTCCCGATAATATAGTTCCATGCTCGTCGGCCATTGTCCCATACCACCCTAATGTAGATATTGCTAGCCAAATAGCCATGCACTGCTGTGAAGAGCAGCACTCATCCTGTCGGTCAGCCATGATTGCTGTTGAATTGCAGGGGCTGCCAGACCAGTCATCGTCGCCCCGAGACATTTGGGTCGTTGCATACCAGCAGTTTTTTCTTTATTTTGCATCGTATTCTACTCGAGCTCTGGACTTGGCGCCCTCTGCTACGGTCCGATGACGCAACGACAATCATTTTGTCTTTGGCCCATGTCACCCATTGGTACAAACGATTTGTTCCCTCGAAACTTTCAACTTATTCTACTAATGTATGGTCTGGTTCATTTTTCTAGCTTATATTCTGCAGTGTTTTTAAACTCACACTTCAGCCCTGTTGGTGTATTTCTGTCCTATAAAAATTGATAAAATTAGGCCTCTTCTATTCTTTCCTTGTTTTGTTTCCTTTATATCTTTTCAACCTCTTGTATTAATTTTCCTGGTCTATTTCTGTGTCTGATCATATTCGCCTCATCGGAACTCTTTGCTGATATATGTAAATAAAAAATCTTTTGAACCTAAAATAAATGTATTACTTACGAGATTTTTGATTACCACTTTCATATTTAAAATTGAGGCTGGATGTTCTATGTGTGTGTTAAGGCAGAAAATACATAATGATTGCTACCGGTATCCTTTTCATTTGATATGTCGTTGAGTTTTGTTCTTGCTAAATGATGCTAATTGTGCGAAGGCTGACACAATTTACACTTGCTTCAATCATTCTTATTTTCTCATGCTATCAATGTTGTTTTTGTGGCAATGGATCTTTTTCTCGTCCCGTTTTGCGGGTGAGGAGTTCCTCTTTTTATGTTCTTAATACGAGTGCCTCTGAATCTTAGTTTTCGTTCATCGTAATATTGTGCATAAATATCCGCGGTCTAATGTGCTATCCAACACTATTCGAGTGCTCCACACATGTTCATATTTTCTTCATATGCAGTAAGTGTGACGCGCTTGTTAGCATTGTTGTTGTGTTGCTCAGACCATAGCGTCCAGAGCAGCCGGAGAGGAAGCAAAGCGAAGGGCGGCATGACTGAGGACTACGCCGAGATCCTCGAGGAGGAGGGCGACTACTGCACACCTACCTGTGAGTCGCCCCCCCCCATCCTAGTCCTATTGCCATCTTTTTGCCAATGTATGCAGTTCTGTCTAAATATCATCTCAGGAAATCATCACCTTCAAATTTTTCTCCCTGAAATTGAATGTCATGTTTATTTATTGACTGTGCATTGGCCTGAGTACTATCCGCATGGAAATGGTTCCTGCTGGTGTGCGAATAAAACGCGTCTTAGTAATCGTATGTTGCTGGGTGAGCTTCGTCACTAAGGAGACGAAGAACATTTCGCCGTTTTCTATACGTGCATTTCTATTGCAAACGACTTGCTGATTAGATGAATTTATTCAAAGATTCTATTCAAAGGCGCATGTCGAGGAATACTTCCGTAGGACCTAACTGAAAGAATTTTTATGCGTGTGGTAGAACTAGAAGTGTTTGGGACTTGAGTGCTTCTACTCCACTTCACATTAATTCAGTGGGCTTAAAATGCTCCAGTATTTGAGTTCAGTGTTCGTTGGTGTACCACTAGCTAGCTTCTGCAGAAATGGGAAACTGCTTGAAAATATAATGAATTTCATCAAGCAGAAGTCAAAAGAAGGTGTTTAGGTCAATGAGTGCGTGAAAGAAGTTAATTAATGCCATAATTAATATCAGTAATCAATATTTTGCGGGATTCGAAGTATTCTTCACATTACAGTGTTAGAGTGAAAAATAAAATTAAAGTTCCGCCACTTCATCTTCAAACCGTTATACAAAATTACATAGCTTTTTACCGCCCCTTTCTTTCATATTTTATTGAAGTTAAGTGATCAGGGGTCTTTCAGTTTTCTCTTTTAAAGCGCTTGACCTTTCATCGTGCACTTTTTCATTATTAGCACGCAATCACAAGACTGAGAATGCTGCACTGGGTGCCTCACGTTCTATCATTTTGTTCGTGTTTTCTTCAGGCCGAAATTTCGAATTAGACCGCAGCTGCCTGACTTTGGTGAAAGTGTTGGGCGAAGGTCAATTTGGGGACGTACAGAAGGGGATCTACACGCCCCCGAACGGCGGCCCTGCCATTGAGGTGGCCGTCAAGACGTGCAAGATAGACTCGGAAGACAGCAGCGTGCCGGGCAAGTTCGAGAAGGAGGCCGCCCTCATGCAACAGTTCGATCATCCTCATATCATCAAATTCATCGGCATGTGCTCGGAGCCTCCCGTCTGCATCGTCATGGAACTTGCGGAGCTTGGCGAGCTGCGTGCCTTCCTTATACGTAACTCCGCCATGCTGAACACGTGCACCCTCGTCATGTATTGCTACCAGCTCTCCACTGCCCTCTCCTACCTCGAGAGCAAGAAGTTTGTGCACAGGTTAGTCCACTACGAGCGCTGCAGTATGTGTGGGAAATCGAGTTGAATTCTGTAACGAGCTTCGCGAAATTTGCTTTCATTCCGCAATGAATTATTTGTATGATGTTCGTCAAATATTGATCTAGAAAAATATAGAATGTGTTGAAAAGCGTCAACACATTTTTAACGCATTTGTTATTTGTCCGATTCCTGTCGATTATATTTTTGTAGGTCATGTGCATTTTATATTTTTCTGTTCAAGGTAGTTACAAACAATTGCTAACCGCTGTGTCTTCTTGCTTTATCTAAAGCTCTAAAATTGCTCTATCTCTATTTCGTGAGGAAATATTCCCTAGATGAGATGATATTGGGTTAGTTTCTTAGAAAATAATTTCAAGGTCTTTCTAAGATTTTATTGATTGAACTGCTGAATCAGAATCTGGAGACACAATTTTGGGCTATTACCGCTGCCTTCTCATGATTCAAAGTTGTACAGATCTGGCTTAGTTTATTCAAAAAAGTCAGGCTGATTAGGAAAAAGTACCGTAAAAAGTACGACTCGTCGTCTGCTTCTCAGGAAATTGAACGCTCTGCCCCACAAGCACCTTGCACGAGCGATGGCAATAAGATTATCCCCTTTTGCTCCTGCGACCCGTACTCTTTGCTTAAGACTGAATTGAGGCTATAATTATACCAGTCGTATGTAACTTGCCCGTTCAAATGGAGGTGCCTGTGGTGTAATTGAGCTGTTATTTATTGACACTGACGCACGTCTGCCCCGACCTGCAGGGACATCGCTGCACGCAATGTTCTGGTGTGCAACCAGGACTGTGTCAAGCTTGCCGACTTCGGCTTGTCTCGGGGCGTTGAGGACACCAACTACTATAAGGCCGGCAAGGGCAAGCTACCCATCAAGTGGATGGCCCCTGAGAGCATCAACTTCAGACGCTTCACCAGTGCAAGCGACGTCTGGATGTTCGGTGAGTGGTCTGGCCGGTCCATGCCTGGTGGGGCTCTCGAGTACCGCAGTACTTGATGGTCGGCCTGTTCAGAAACGACTTTGTTTTCAAATTATACGTTTTTTCTTAACGTTACGTTTTTCATCATTGGGTTTTAATTATTGAATGAATTATTTGTGTGATGTTCGTCAAATATTGAGTATCAGTCATTTTTTTTATTTTAACTTATGAAATATGCTGGTGAAATGGAAGTTACTGAAACGATTTAATAGTTACTAGTACAAAGACGCGCCCCACCAAAAATGGGGGGACGATGGTGTTAATTTGTTATGATGCCCTCTTGTTTAATTTACGGTAAATCTGACATGGCATATTGCTATTTGCAGTATCACTGATACTGCCTTCTCTGACAGTCTCGCTGATTAGTTAGAAATACTGACTCGGAAATTTTCTCCTATCTAAATCCTTGAGAGCGTGACAGACGGGCGGACCAAGCGAGCAAATAACACTGGGCTATTATCGTATAGTGGAATTCTAATAAGATGTAGGCGGCGAGCTTTTTTGACTAAAAATTCGTTTCTAAATTGCTGATAACTCGCACTTTTAAACTTTAGCATCGACTTTGACTAGCAGTTTGTATAAGTTCTTTATTATATGTTTTTCTTTTTTATTAATACATCAAATTTGTACGTACTGTTTTCCTGGTGTTAGACATTTTTAGATTTTTTGGAGTTTATATTTCATTCTTTCACCGGTGTTCCATATTCCAAGAGCTGCGGGACATTTCATGTATGTAATGGAACTCCTTAGGCAATTCGACGTTATCTGTCATGTTTCTATTATATTCTAATTTAGTAGTCTCATTATTCAGTGCCTAATAATGGTTTTAAAGGTACATTTTTGGTTTTGTCATACATAGAGTCGTTCTTTGTGCGGTGAAACACTTTTGTTTCACTGATGTTTGTTAGAACTACTATAAAATGACGTAGTAGCTGCTGTGAAATTTTACCTATTTTTATTTTATAATGAAATTATTTTTTATTATGATGGATCGTTTTATGGTGCTGAATAAGAATCTATTGACATGCCTTTGTCGTAGCTTCTTTGATAACTATACTGACTAGCTGGACCTGTGAAAATTTCACGGAAATTTAGATAAACAAACTTTAGATAAACCAGCCCATGGGAACCTTTATTGATTCCAACACGTCTTACCGTTGGGTTTTCAATGCCTTACAACTGCTGGTGTTTTGAGAAATGTGAGGAATGTGTGGTTTAAGCTTCCTTTTCCAAGGGAAATACTCCGTGGTCACGTGAAAAGCCTCCCCTGAGCCGAGGCTCGAACCCTGGTCCTCTCGGCTGTGAGGCCATCACGCTAGCCACTACACCATGGAGCCCAGAAGTGGTCCTCTCAAGTGTTGGACAGAGGGAAAAGGTTCAAGGCAGAGATAGTCTGGTCTTGGAAGCAATTTTCTTCTTGAAGATGCGAGTAGTCTGAACTCTATTAAGGAAACTGAAAATGTGCCGCGAGGACTGGCTTTTTATAGCAAAATATGCAACCCGTATACAGGATACTTCATTCGAGACCTAACATTTCACTTGCAAAGTGGCGAAGAGTGACGGAACGGTAGGTACGTAGGTGCAAGCGTGTTAATATACAGATAGTTTCCTATGTATTTTTCCACCGTTCTTGCCTATAAGTAATTACTGTACCAGTTTCGACTAGTTTACTGCATTGAAAGGTTTATTTCTATTCATATATTTACAACAGCCTTTACGTTGGTGGCCACAAATACATTTATGAGTTGACACATGTTTCACCACTTGAGGTATCACGTAATTAAGGACAGTTCTAAAAGAGTGGGGAAAATAAACTCGTTCATAAGGTAATGCTGATCCTGTTGAATAATGGTGTTGTTGCTGACAGGCGTGTGCATGTGGGAGATCATGATGAAGGGCATCAAGCCGTTCATGGAGTACAAGAACAGTGACGTGTCCCAGAAGCTGTTGGACGGGACGCGGCTCAAGATGCCTCCTCTCTGCCCCCCCAATCTCTATAAACTCATGATCGAGTGCTGGGATTACGATGACAGATCAAGGCCCACCTTCAAGAAGGTCAAGGATACCCTCAGGTCTGGTCTATATTACTTTCTTGGATTATGCTTTCAGCTCAAGTTTTTTATAAACGACTACACCTTTTTACTTTCAAATTAAAATACGTAAAATTCAAATTAAAATATGTAAATTTCAAGTTAAAATATGTAAATTTCAAGTTAAAATATGTAAATTTCAAGTTAAAATATGTAAAGTTCAAATTAAAATATGTAAAGTTCAAATTAAAAAGAGCCTCGTCACAAAAGAGCCGTCATCCAAAGTTTGACAAACAGAGCA
>VOMN01067895.1:0-18182 GCA_014899125.1 Orchestia grillus | reverse complement strand
GGTGAAAGGAGGTCTTTCGGACAATCCGCCATTTGTTGCTGCATTGGTGCAGCCCGAAACCTGCGGCAGGTTACGCTGCTACGCAAGAGTCTACAAAGTTGCCAGGTTACACGGACCTTTGTTAAAGAAATCCAACAACTTTCAAGGTCCCTGTGGATTCTCGAAGAAGAAGAAAGAGTCTATGATAGATCCAACCGCTTTTCTGTCCTTGTGCACGAAGAAGCATCCAGTTGCGGTCGTGTCTCAATACATTTAGTGTGAAAAGTTCTATCGGCTATGTGTGTCATCAAAATATTTATGTACCACAAGTAATTTACATCAGATACAGGTTTACAATCAAATGAGGAATGACGAAAAACCGGGATCAGAATATATATCCATGTGGGCCCGAATAAGCTTCAAGGCTTCTACGGCAATGTCATAAGGGGGCCTTAAGGTTGCAGTTTTACCTTAGTATTGTCATGTACATTATTTTTCATGGGATATCCTTAATTGGTTTAAAGATTAAGAAATCACCTAGGTTATTAATAACACATAAGTGTAGTACTCATATTGATACAGTTTTCAAAGGGTAGGGATGCATCAGCCTTAGGCCATTTGTGCAATAACGAAGTCTTGGAACACTATGTACTACATTTAGACAACAATTCGTATCTAACTGTAGCAACACAGCAGAACTCAACAGATTACAAAACCTATTTAATCAGAAGCTATGCGTATTTAATAGAAGTAAAATCCTTTGTGGCCTGTATGTATTGCAAGATTAGGCCATAATTTGATTTTAAAATTTGTGATCGTTTGTGCCCATGAAGAGAGAAACTGTCAAAGCTTGCAAATATTTGACTTGAGATTAGAATGGTAATTGACCAGATGATATGATACAAATTCTGAGTGGTATTTGGGTGTCCAGTTCATGTTTAATAATATGTATGTATAGCTTTGCAAAGAAGGCTTAAGAAGCTTGCTTATATTTTGCAAATTTTGAGGGTTATTGCAAATCTCCATTTAATATACTGCCTTGAAAATGTTTCTGAATTTTCAATATTTATCTAGTTGCAAATATTTTTCACTTGAAGTTCCTGAATGTTGTATTTTGTTATCCAACCTGTTTTACTGTGGAAAATTATATATATACTAATCTAGTATTAAAAGAAGTACATAATTCTTGTCATTAGTTGAAAAAATATTGTGATTCAAATGTACTGCTGCAGTAGCTGCATGAAATGCAGTGTATCAAAACATGTCATTATTTGTTAAAAAACATTCTTCATGATAATAATATACTCAACATTTACCCTTTCATCTTTATTTTTGAATATCATTTTTTTTTCAATTGTTTCAGCTCAACTTGTGCTTCTAACCTTTACTATTTTTATATCTAGCTTAAATAACCCACAGTGATTTTGATTAATTTTATATACTGGAATAACGAGATCAGTAGTTTTGGATTTGGACCATGAGTGAAGAAGATAGAAATTTTGAGACTGGATCTATGGAAGAAATGCAAGAGAAATATTTATGCATGTATCCTGTTGAAGATATAAATTTTGAGGTAAGTTGTAAGAGCAGGGAAGAGTTTTAACAAATAGGTTGCAATGATACTATTTTCCTAGGGGCAAATGACAGTCATGTGTGTTACTTCATTTACCTAGTCTACTTCATTTTTATTCATAACGCTCTCCTGGAATAATAAAAATGTAGTACATTTCATCTCCAAAGCTTACAAATTTTTGAACGATAAATTTATTAGGCTATATTTACATTTTACTTAGGTTTTTTGCTCTATTTTGTTAATCATCACTTCCAGATAAATTGTTAAGTTTTTCTTTTTAATATTTAAGGGACAACATGATAATCATTTCATTGCCTAACTCCTCGTACTTGAAAAAAATAGTTAACATGAATTGTTTCTTTGTTGAGTGCATAATTTACAGCACTGTTGTGATGGAGCTAAATAAAAACAAACAATGCCAACACTAGTTATGTAGCTTGTTCTAATGGGCTATCCTATTACTGCAGTTAAGCATTTTCTAAGAGCTTTCTCAGTGCTTATCTTTTTGTGGTTGTATAATTCTATGTTCAGAAACTTTTTGAGATGCAAGTGATTTCTGAATTTTCTAATTTGTTTAAAAAAATATTTATTTATACTGTTTCTTTATGTCATGATGTAATTTTAGAAATGGACAGAATATTGACATGGTGCTCTATTCCAAAGCCAAGGGGCTAACATTTCTGTGCCTTACAAATGAAAAAATGGAAAGGAAAAAGATTATGAGGTTTGTATTGGAGACTTTCAGGTCTCTAGTTTGTTGTTAGCCTTAATCTCCTTGAATTTATGGGCTAATTTTTCAGAAATCTCTTTATAAATAATTATTCAGCTTTAAATAATGTCACTGTGCACTTTCATGATGCTGGATCAAGGGTCAGACATATTTTTGCTGTGAGACTCGCAAAATTGGAATATTTTTAAAGGTGTTTTTGTGAGAACTGTATGAAATTTCTTACAAAGAACACAATCTAATGAATTAAAAAAAAGTCGGTTAAAATTAATCTGTGAGCTAGATTTGGTCATCAATAGAACCATATTTGCCTCATGAGCCATAAGCATTTGACCTCTGACCTAACTGCTACTTAATTAAGGTGACCCCTTAGGAGACATGGATAGGCCATAGGCAATAGGATTAGGCTAGTTAAGTTTGTCTATCCTATGCCAGGGGGACTGGCATCCCCAGGGGGACATTGTTAGGTTACCTCAGGTTTTGCTAAGCCTTTGTGACTTCTGTCTTTTATGCCCACTTTGCTTTGTTCCATTTTTTTGCCGCATTTGCATACAATTCTTTATCTTTACTTCTTCTTCCTTCTTAACTTTCCGTTTCTATTTGCAGAGAATTTTATATGGGGAACACTCATTGTGCATAGATTCCCCATTCTCTAAAGTCCATGCTGTATGGCCTCTTCTCTTTTGGTGTGAGAGTCTGTCACTAAAGCATTGCTATCCTTACTACTATTAATTCAGGTGAACTACATTTTCCCTTGTTATAGTTTATTTATATGCTTATGCATGAAAAATAAAATATTATGATAGAAACTTGAGGTTTATATATTTTCTGATGGTATTATGGACTAAAATCTTAATGCTGATTTAGGTCTTGGCTTTTTGTATATGACCATTACTACATGGTGTTGTATTGAACAAATTCACTGCTCTTTGCAAGTTTAAACCAACTTCTCAAATTGCCATTTTCAGGCTCCTAAAAGTGCAACTATTTATTAATCTTTGTGTTGCAATTCAAAACAAAAATGGGCCTTCCACGTCGCATGCATATACAGTAATCCCTTGCTACTTTAGGGTTCATTAATTGTAACTTCAGTACATCACGAATTTAAAAAAAATATCAATCAAAAACTCAAAATTGAGGAATTATGACGTGAAAGTTGCTCGCACGCTTTCAGGATGCTGGGAGTGCACCGACAATTCAAAATCTAAGTCTCTGATTGACTGACAAACATCCTGCCATATGATATTCTTACTGACTTGGGAATCTTGCAAGCTGATTGGCCAAGATGTTTCTTCCACCGTAGCTCTCATATCCAGCAAAAATGATTGCATTTGTTCAAATCAATGTTTAAGTGATGCTAAGTCTTGAGGTGTGCCAATTTCTTTATTCTCATGTGTCTTTTAATTCAAGTATTGCTTGTGATATCCTTGAAAATTGCTTCAAAATGTCCTCCACCCTCTAAGTTTTCTAGTGAACCCAAAAAGAAAAGAATGATGTTATACACACATAAAAAATGTGTATGTTAAAAATGAGAAGGTGATACTAATTTGTGGTCTCCCACTTATCGTAGTCAGTTCTGGTCTCCATTAACTGCGATAAATGAGGGAGCATGTTTTATTTTCAATATTATTGTCTCTGCTATTCTTATACATTTTGACTCAAACTCTGTGGTGAAATAGAAAACTTATCAATGATGAACTTACACTGGAAAAAGAACATAGATTATACTGGTAGGAGAACATTGTGTAGTATAGCACACTCGCTCCAACTGTGCTGCTCATTGCGATTAGCTTTGCTGCAACTTACCATCTACACTTCAGAACTCTATGAGGACCAACTTATTTTTCAGGGGGACAAAATACTGCATAAGCAGTATTTCATATTTTATGCCCTTGTGTACATAGATAGGTATTTATGAGTTTCAAAGAAAGGTATTATAATTCAAGACTAAGCGTAATCATTATAATGTTTATTATTGACACTGGTCCTTATAGGGTTAGCAAAGAGGAGGATTAAATTAAATATCATGTGATTCTGTTGCAGAGGCTCTTCCCTCCAGACCTGAGTTACTCACGCTGCTGTGAGCTGCAGGAAGCTCTCATGCAAGCCACCCTTGCCTGTGATACGTCCATGAGGTTTCCTCCTAAGGTTTCCTACACCAAGGCCTTCCTCAAATCATTAATCCGACAGGTGCAGGCTAGGATAGAACGTTAGCTTTAAATACTGTT
Source organism: Orchestia grillus (assembly GCA_014899125.1). NCBI lineage: Eukaryota > Metazoa > Arthropoda > Malacostraca > Amphipoda > Talitridae > Orchestia > Orchestia grillus. Next base: position 13,675 of record VOMN01067895.1, on the reverse strand, counting down.
GGGCTTGCTTAATTTTTAGATATTTAAAAATGCTGCAATAAATTAACAAGTGGGAGCTGTTTCATGGCTGCAATGTTAAGGAATGTACAGGGAATTGCCAAAAAGTGTTACAAGACTATGATTGATCATTAAATATTTCAGAATTAAATTTTGCATTAAATCATGTAAAAGTAAGTGTATTACAAATATATACATCAGTATTATTTTGGTTAACTGTAATTGAACTGTATTAATATCAAGAACAGATACAGATGATGTGACCATATGGTCACACTAGGAGAATTACATTTAAGCTTTGAAACCTAATTAAACAATTTTGAGTAAACAATGAATGATTTAACTTTGGTACTACTTTGCATCACCTCCTATATATGTCTGGTAATTTTAATTCAACCAAATGAAGTGTTGTTGATTAAATTCTGCTCTAATTAGCTCATAAATATCTTTCATTTTTTCATTTGGGCTAGATTTTTACTTATAACGAGCTTCACCTAATTGATCTGAGCTCCCCTTCAGGGGGGCATTGGATAGGCAGTATAGGGATTAGTTAGTAAGCTTGTCAATCAGATGCAATGGTGACTGGTGACCTCAGGGGAATACTGTGAATTACCTCAGCTATAGAATATAGATAGGCTTTTGGAGCTTGTCTTTTCTTCCTGCTTTACTTCCTTCAATTTTTACTTCTTCTTTGCTATCTGTTCATTATCTTTTTATTCTCTTTCTTAATTTGCTGTTTCTATGCACAGAGTATTCTAAGTGGGAACACACTATGTGCATAGATTTCCCCTTTTCTAAAGTTTATACTAAATAGTCCCTTCTCTTTCTGTATGACACTCCTGCCACATAGGTGTTATGAATATAAATAAGCTTGTTACAGGATCAAATGACCAATGGTCAAGCATTGGTGTCATACAATTGTGAAGAGTGGAATGCCTGCATGAGTATGAATTTTTTCTTAATGAGGCTGTTGTGTAGGTTTTCATATACACTCTTCAGTTCAATTTTAGAATTATTTTTTAACTTGAACAGCAAATCATATTTTGATTGTTAGATACATTTTACTGATCAAAAAGTTTGAAGTTGCTGTTACCACTTTGATTTTTCCCATCAATTTATGTGAAATGAAAATTTTCTTTGTATCATTTAGGATCTCATCTTTTCAATAGAAATGTGGATGTCGATTTGTTACTTTAATGTGACATGTTTCATACGATGCTAATTTATTTTTTGGCTAAATTGTTTTAGTGTTTGATCAGTGATCAGTGAAGTCTAAATAAGTAAGAATTAACTTAAATCATAATTACAGATATTTTAATTTGTGCAAATGTTAGTATATTAAGCACCACACTCAATCTTCAATATTACTTTTGAAGTAGTGGGAACCTGTATACTGGGAATTGATTTAAAAAAATTCCTGGATGCATGTAAAAATTTATTTTAATTTAACAACCAAGTTAAATTAAGATAATTAAAAGTACACAAGGAAATTATATAATGGGAAAGGTAAATTTCTGCAATTGCCCTTTCATGACATTGTAAATTGTAAATGCAGATATGTATAAAGGGTATGGTATGCATTTAGGAACAAAGTAACATCCACAGAAATGAATGGAGATTTTAGACAAAGTATGTCATGACTATTGAATGTTATTTAATGCATGAGGACATTAGTGAATGAAACTACCAGCTGTCAAAATAATAGCATTTGTATGCATTTGGAACCAGCTGCAGGCAGTCATGAGGTGGGTCTTGGGAATGTTTATTATAGGATCCACAACAGCTGCCCTGAGAACAACAACAGTGTTGTGTGCATGTTTACTAAAAGTTCCCTCAACCCTGCCCTAGCTGTTATAATCAGATGGATAAACATCAGGATAAGTGTGGGCCACATATTTGGAGTGTTGTCATAAAATGTTTTACCAGCCATTTTAAGGTTCAGTAGGCTGAAGTGGAGTCCTGCTGAATACATACATACTATGTGCCAGAGCAGTAATTTAGAGTCACAACTATGTTCTTAAGAGTTTTTTAAATGCAAAGGTGTTAACTCTGGCACATTGAGTAAAGAAAAAAAAATGAAGGCATCATGTTGCTTTCACTACTCATGACATCCAAAAGTTTGTGGTGACAAGAAGCTTGGTGTAAATGATGGTTGAAATCACCTCTGTGGCTTTACATTGTCAATAATCATTTTTGTGGTTTACCTTCTGGTCCTGGACAATTTTTTTTCATCTAAAAAGAACCAAAGCATTTCAGGTTACTTTGGATATTTCAGCTTTCTTAAGAGATGCTTGCTCTGGCTCAGTCTGTTCTTTGGGTTCTCTCAAACATGAGCTAGCCTGCGTTCCATTCAACTTGTAATGGAAGTTTTTAATGAGACCACCATCCATTGGATGGTGGTCTCATCAATGGAACCTTCTGGCTGAGTTCTCTCATAGACTTCCCTGGGCTTTCTTGAGTAGCAGCTTGGATGCAAGAATTGAATTTTGGACATTCTGGTTCTATCTGAGCACCCAAAATATTATTTCCTGTGGGAAATGGTTTCCACTTCACAACTGGCAGCCTCCAGATCCCTCAAAATGGTGACAAATGACTGTGTGACTTTGAGGAGTTCAGTGATCTCTGAATTTTAAGTGTCCTGCAGCCAAAGAAAGGATGACAGCATGCCTCTCCATCACTTAGGTTAGCTTTGATTTTGCCAGGCGTATCTTCAACAAAAAGGGATGCATTACAATGACGTACATAGAAGAGACTCATGCACTGTGTTTTCTTGAATGCTTCCTACATCTAGTATATACTTTTAATTTAAGTATATTAATTCCTCCTACATTTAGTTGGGAAGATGTACAATTTACAAGTTAGAAAGCATTCTAGGATTAAACCTTGATGAAAAAATGCCATCAATATTAATATTTTGTCTGAACATAGATTTGTAAAAGTGAATTTGTCCAGGCAGTTTTATGAATGTGGCTAAGATGATTTTTGTAATTGCAGATTCTGGTGTGCAGATAGAGCAGCAGGGTCATGAAGTTTTACAAGAATTCTACACAAGCTACACTGACTTGATAGCAGGCAGTGGGGAGGCACAGAGTCACTCAAGCGCCGTGTTTGGGGGTGTGGCTGAAGACTACAGCTTCTACCGCACCTACTCCCCCTGGCAAGGGGGACGTGTGACCCTTAGAGAGACCAGCAATGTTGTTGCTGATGGCACCACAGGACTGCGCACTTGGCAGGTGTGTTGTGTACTCCATACCTTGTGGTGTGTGTTGTGTACTCCATACCTTGTGGTGTGTGTTGTGTACTCCATGCCTTGTGGTGTGTGTTGTGTACTCCATATCTGTGGTGTGTGTTGTGTACTCCATACCTTGTGGTGTGTGTGCTGTGTACTCCATTCCTTGTAGTACATGCTGTTTTCTGTGGTCTGCCTGGTCGGGAGGTCCTTAGCTTCATACTCCAGGGCGGAGTTCTTGTGTTAGAACAGGATGACTAAACAGAATACACTGTCTTTCAGAATTATGGCAACAAACTTTTTTGGTAGATTTATGAAAATTCAAATGAGTTGAATTATTTAAAGAGTTGAAACTAATAGGTAAATAAGATGTAAATGGTACAGTATTGGAGTTATTCTATATGACCAACCTTATTACCACTACAGCCCTAAGTTTAGGTACAGATGCATCACAGGTGGCACATAGCTGTTCTTGTAGAATTGCTTCTCATTTCTTCTGCACTTTTGCTTTGAGGAACTCGAGAGAAATGTGTGGAGTAGCTGAGGCCCTTGTTTCCAAAATGGACCAGATAGAAAAGTTTAAGGGATTGGAGTTGGGGCTCCTTGCTGGCCGTACATTTTTGCTTATGAAAGATGGAATGTTCCTCTGCATTCAGGTTTGGGTGACTTTGAAGCCATGCGATGGTGCTGAATCTTGTTGAAAACTCCATGGTAAACCTTAAAAGTATTCTTTAGCCTATGGTAATCATTTTGATTCAAAAATAAGAGAAATGTACCCTTCTGAGTTCAATTAACCCCATAAGGCACAAAAACGTGTTGAGATCTTCCCGTGGCTCTTACAGACGCTCAAACCATGACAGACTGTGCATTTTGATGTGTTGTAACAATCCTACGTTCCATGGAAGTTGAGGAACTCCATACTCCGTCGTTCTGATGGTTTACAACTTGCGGGATATCGATTTTTTTTCTCATTTGTGAACCCCAAATTTGTGAGCATACCTTGAGCTATCTCATTATGTAACGACTTCTTTCAGTCCTCACAGCCCTTATATAAAGTATTAATTTAAACTTTAGACACCTCAAATAGAGATTGTATTACTATATTCAAAATACTAGATTTTTATAACCAAACATTGATCTTGAATGTTTTATTAAAAATATTCAAGACTGGTTGCCTTAATTGTGAAACAGCCTGTATATCTAAAATGGTGATGCATTAGTTGTACTTGAGATGTGGTTCCCAAGCTTATTTAAGGTTTCCTACCCTGGGTTCTGTAAGTGTTGTACGTTCTCCTGCAAGCTTTGTATTTTAATTTATGCTGTGTGCTCTGGGCCGTGTGCTCTGGGCCGTGTGCTTTGGACTGTGTGCTGCTTGTTGTGTTGTATTCCGTACTATATGCTGTGTGTACGGCTGCGTTCTATGTACTGCTTTGAATTCTGTATACTGCACCTATAACATACTAGGGACTGCAGTTCTACATGCTGTGTACATTTCATTGTATGGTTAATATTTTTAATAATATGCTGGTGCTGGTAATGTGTTGGTTCTTTTTCTTGCCAATGCCGATTCTGCCGAGTAAAAATTTCCATCGAATCGGAGAAAATAAAGTATTTAATTACTGTTAAATTCATTCCGAACACCCTGTACTACGAACAGGAGATAATCAGCTTCAACTTTCGTAAATGTTAACATAAAATCAATATTATTTTTCTTCCGAATAACTTTTTATATTTCAAGTGCAGTGGAGGAATCGGCATCTGCAGTTTTTATCACGTACGGATGCCAAAAATGCCGATTTTTGTAGATGGCGATTAATAGCCACATCACTGCTCAGTTCGTCTATGTTAAATCGCTTCTTGGACCTTCTCTTTAATCCATCGTACCTACTCTTAGAATTACTCTTTTTGAACGTCTCTAATTTGTTTTCGTTTGGGTAATCAGTATCGGAACTCAGTCTTTCACTCTTGAAATGGGCTTTCATTGGTCGCTGCGGTGAAGCTTAGTGTAATTTTCGTACTCCAGGCGGCGCACGTGCTGCTTCGCCATCTCCTCGGGAACCCGAGCATCATTAAGAGGTGAGGCTTATGATCTACTCGTTCCACTCCCTCATTCATGCCGCTTGCACATCATTGTTCAGGCTAGATCTGCGGTTCAAGTGTCTTTCGGTGTCCCTGTCATCGAACAGGAGTTAACTTGTGGGGTGCATGAAAATGAAACATTTCTAGTCTTTCGATGTGTTGATCATAAAGTGGAGGTGACATGCGGCAGTCGGATTACTTCATGATAGTCCTAGACTCTACATAAATCTAAGTGCGCCAGTTCGATATCTGTGAACTCACGCCGCAGCGCAGTCGTTCCAGCTGTACGGGTTCAAATACAAAACCAAAAGCGTTGGCCAACCTTGTCCTGCTGTATATTCTCTGCAATGGGTTCATTTTTTATCCTATTTACCTTGAAATCGTAACCATCGAGTTTCTAGCTTTAGCTTTTTAGCTCGGGTGCTTTGACCGTGAAGCTATGGTAAATTCCACTAGTTTGAGTCTAAAAAGAAATGTTTGATACGAGGTTATATTTGATACAACCGTCTTTGATGAAGGGCATATTCTAGCCATCATCATTCTAGCCATCATCATGAAGGGCATCATTCTAGTGTTAATACAGTGGTGCTGTTCCACAGGAAGCGCGTCGTAGAGCTGGGAGCGGGCATTGGCCTGCTGGGCCTCGGCGTGTTGCTGCGTGGTTTACCCGCGCGCTATACTTTCACGGACGTGCACCCTGCCGTGCTGGACACCCTGCGATACAACGTGGCTCTCAACCTCGGTGATGGTGAGGTGCGGGTTTGTCATCCTAATTCTAAGGATGAATATTGATTACGAGGCATATGAAAGCATTTTTAATGGGTTCAGAGGGCAGCAAAATGTAGGAAAGTTCCGCCACATGCAGGAGGTCTCAGTTATCACGGTCTGAACCTCTTACTGCCCGTACTGCTCAGTTCAGACCATCAGGCTGGATCGGGAAAGATGTTGAGTTTTGGGCCAAGATAGTGTGATGGAAATCTGTAGCGAAAAAAATATTCAGTCACGACGGTTGCATAATTTGCGTTATTTTTCAGAATATCATTCCCTCTCCAAAAGCTTATAATACCTCGTTTCTTTTTTTTTAGAAATGAATGAAAATCGTTTTCAACCTTTTTCTTCGGGGCGAATCTTTTTGACTGTCTAAGTTAGCCTGTAGTTCTTCTAACAAGTAGTAATCTGTAGGAGCAAGTCTGGAACTGACAAAGTATGAGGTGGTATTTCCCGTGCTTTTTAGAGCTTTTCGTTATTCGAGCTGTGGGCCGACTGGCTACTTTTACGATGGAAAATGGTATCATTTTTGTTTACCAAGGAAGGCCAACCAAAGTGACTTCCAAATGATGAACTTAATTTTACCAGAGATGACAATTCCTTCACGAGCTCGCCATGTACTTAACATGATCTGTCGATGGAGGCTTTTTTTCAGTTGCTCAACAGGTTATCTTCAAAAAAATATACAGCGTTATCTTTTCCTTCTGACACCCGAATATTCACGTTTAATCTAATAGAACTGGATTTTTTTCTCATTGTGATTATGAAGCTGCTTAAACAGGGTGGCTCATGAAGTAACTACTCTAATGCGGTCTTTACATGGTACGAACATGTGGAGGAATTCTGCGGGAGGTTAGGAACACGATCCTTATAATTTAATGCAAAATAGTATAATTTCTCGTTGTATCAATCCTGTACGATAATAAAAGGCACTTCATGTACCGCACAGTGACGTAGCAGCAGTGAAACAGCGTGAGACGCTGGCTGGCTGCTGCTGAAAGGTAGTCATCTAAAAAGGCCGTAAAGCTCCTACTGGGAGATACAAGTTCGTGTTATTATTTATGCTTCTTTGATGAGTCATTGATCATTGAATTTTAATTCTTGCTCGCTTCTTAAATCAATATCGCACGCCATTTTTGATGCAGCCTAAATCGTTACTTTTTTCTCTTTGTTTCAATTTTTTCTATTATATTGTTTGTTTCTCGATCATTCGACATCGGTGTTAATAGAGTAAACCTTTGATAATCCGGGCTTCATCAATCCAGATTTCGTGAAAGTCCGAAAAATTTCTGGGTACGTGTGTCTATCTAAAAATCTGGGTTGCATTATGAACTACGGATGGGGATTTTTAACAAGACGGAATAAGTTCGTTGGAAATGCAAATAAATTTCAATATTATTCGAGATAATTCATTTTTATAACTAAAAATAAGTTGAACTGAAAGTATTAGGAACATTTCAACTCTCTAAAAACTCTAGAAGTATTCACAAAAGATACACTTGAAAACTACATACACCCGCGAGTTGGTTTACGTTTCCCGGTCGTTTTTTTACATTTAAATATCGAATCGGTGGAAAATGAGAAAAACTAATGTACCAAAAATATCAATTTCCTACTATTAAAATTAAGTTAAACTAAATTTCGGATGATAATTTTTAAGTTAAAAAATGCCAAACAATCTAAAAGAATTTGAGTTTGAGAACCACATTCAATAAATGTTTCAACGCGCTTGTATTGATATTGATGAAGCGTCATTTTACATTTGAGTGTTTAAATTCCAGAGTTTCATATGTATTTATATGAAAATATATTTAACTTATTTTACCGGTGTCATTTTATCAAGACACGTGTATTTTCAAAAAATATTGCTAAAATCCGGATTTTCAATAATCCGGAAGGGTTCTCCCCTTATACAGGCCACTGTCGGTTCATTCAGGTTTATTGTACTTCCACTGTATTTTCACTTAGAAACAAGGTTTTTCATATTTTGATGGAAATATGTATTTGTAGCTCAGTACGGAGGAAGCATCTGAATGGACCTACGGTGACTGCCTCGTACGTTTGGCACCCTTGGATTGGCAGTGTCGGGACAGCGCCCTGCGATTGGCGGACTGCGATGTCGTACTCGCAGCAGGTACGGTCCACTCTCTATGATATGTAATGATATATCTTTATGCGACTAAATGTTTGAAGTATTTGCTTTGCGTTCTTGACAAGAAATATTTAATAATAATAACATAATTATGAGCATCGTACATACGAGCTGCTGATATTAAAGTCTAGTTTTCGCTGCACATTTTTCATCCCCGCCTGTAAGCACTTATGCTTATTTTATTATACAAGAAATTTCAATTATATTCATGTCTTAAAAAAATAATAGCATGATGAGTACAAAAGTGATTAAGGTGAAGAAGAAAAGTAATTTTAACAACTTTTATTTGAACGTTTCGAGCCTTAAATCAGTCTTTAAAAAATCTGAAAGCAGTGAGAATAATTATGAGACGGTATTGAAACTAAGCACAAAAACAGTTGGGAACTACGTAAATAATAAGTTAGAAATTAAGCAGTAATTATTGGTTAAATGTTCCCAGCAACTACTCACTGTGCATTTCGTTAAGTAAGGGAGGGTTTTAGCTTGAGTATGTACATGACCTGAAGAAAAAGCATGACCTGAAATTATTCTCTCGACATCAAGAATTTAGTTCTTATTTGTGAAGATAAGTCACCGTATCTCCTTTGATATGATGAAACATATGATGAAATTAGGCCTCCAAAAACTTCTGGTGCTACGTGGGCCCATTCTTCAACACATATTTTCTCAAATTCTTGACCTATTTGTGAAGCTCACATCACTTACAGAGTGATTGGCTTCTCAGTTCTCTCGCTTCGGAGGCCTGTTAATTGCATGAGTGCATCAGACTTGGGCAGGTCTTACAACCTTAGCCCCTATGTTGAGTCTCGAACCCCAGCAGGAGTCTCGTCATGGTCAGAATTCTTGACCCTTAAATGAGCTCGACACCAAACCTATCGGGTGCGTATTGGCACCCAATGAGTGTTTTGATGCGAGTTGATAGGGAGGCGGAATGTGGTGTCAAGAGGCTTAGTGAAAGCTTGGTGAATGTATCAGGTGGATTTGGCGCTCCTCGGAATTAGATTTGATTCGTTGGTTCTACTCGGAAAAAAGATGTCTATCCTCGTCAGCATGCACCGTGAATGGAATTCGAGCCTTCTTGCCTAGGCCACACTGATGTGCCGCTTTTTCTCAATACTTACAGCTGTTCGAGCTTTACTTCTCAGTTCCAGCAACGAGGCTTCCAAACAGCAGCAATCACGTCGTGCAGCTGAGCTAAATGAGACTGTAGTCCTCGCGTCTGTCTTGAACATTGCATGTTTTCTCGATGTTCGTCACCCTCGCTTAGTCACGGAGGTGAACACGAGACGAGCTAAAACGTTCATAACTTTTCAGATGTGGTGTTCGATCCCAGGCTCTTTGAAGCCCTCCTCAAGACTCTGAGCTTACTCCTGCGGACGACTCAAGGAGCTGCTGCTGAAGCCGATCCGGAGGTCGCTACTGCAGGTGTGTGGTGGCTCCATTTGTGTACCTGTAAGGGTCTGTGTGGGCATTTTTGAGTGTCGTTCCGTGTGTGGAACTCGTTTGTATTTGTGGCTTTGTTGGTGTGCGTACGGGGTGCTGCTGGTGTACACGTCTTTGTGTGTAGGTTCATTTATGTATCTGTGATACTGTGTTTGTGTGTGTCTTGGGTACCACTACACTGTGTGTAGCTCTCCATCCTCCACACCGTACGCCCGCCTTGAAGGTCGTACTGTTTCTAAGTGAAAGTATCTCATGTCTCATATTGTTAACATATGGCTTTCAGGTACTGTCTACCAGTAGGTAGACCGTTATTTTGTAGTAAGTACTCGGGTCTTACTTAGTGGTCAAACGTATGTACTATGTTCATGGTAATGCTAAAGCTCAAGTTGCATGTTCATGATTTTCGAGACACATTTGGTCTTTTTTTTTATAGTTCTATAGGCATTAACTTTAGCTGAACTGTATTGCTAAAGCAATTATGCTATTTTCTTGCTGTGTTATTTGTCACTAACAGACGCGCCTCGCCAAAAATGGCGGACCAACGATGTTAATTTCTCAAGACGCCTCCTTATTACGGTATATCTGACACGAAATAAGGTCATTTTCAGTATCAATGATACGGACTGCCTTCTTTGACACTCTCTTTGATTAGTTAGAAATACGGAGCCTGGAATGTTCTTTCATCTAAATCCTTCAGAGCAGGGCCCCCCAACCTGGGGTACTCGCACCACCTGGAGGTGCGAGATGATATTCCAGGGGGTGCAAGAACAGGGCTTTATGTACAGCCCGTTTAGGTAAGCTACCCCTGCAAGGCCGTCACTCCGTGGACGGGCGGTGAGCAAATTTCAGGAGGTGCGAGGTTCGAATGAAATTTCTTTTGATGTGCCGCGCGAAAGAAACAATTGGCTGCTTTAAGGCGTAACAGAAAGATGGACGGACCAATCAGTCAAACGACACCTACTTATACATTATGTTAGCTACCAAGGGCAACTTTTATAGTGGACTTCCTCTGTAATATAGGGTACACCAGCATACGTTATCCTGTCTTTGGTTTATTTATCTCCTGCATATTTACTACACTCATTTTCTACCGTTCTACGTTGTCTGTTCTCCAAAATGCCCAGAAAGTCAAATTTATGTCGAACACCCAGTTTGAAGCGGAATATGTATATGCACAAAGTCTCAATGAAACATGTAGCAGTCTCATGCTTGGCATTATAAATCCAGGTTACACTGTAAATAAGATTATCAATGGTAATCTAGTGAGGTTGGTGTGCCTACACTAAATAGTTATTTTTTTTCACCAGGCTGCCCCTCATCGTTTTCATCATCACCACCACCGCGAGAGCCAGAGCGCATGACTCTCCTTGCCGTTACCCTGCGCAATGAAGAGAACTTCAGTCGCTTCCTGGACCGCGTCGGTAAGTGCTCTGCGTGCTGGGGCTCGTTTTTTTGGGTCGGGTGTGGGGTGAGTGAATTGATGAACCCTAAATCGCGGTGAAAATGATAGCACTCATTTGAAGACTATTTCTTAAGATGGTATTACTGATACGGAGAAAAAAATTCTCAGTTCGGGTTTTTGCGGGACACACTGTACAGGGTGGGGACATAGAGTATTGGGGGTCCGCCGTACCAAGTTCAATGGCGAGGCCAATTTTGTATAAAGTAAAGTTGTACCCGTGCGTGGTATGCAGAAAAGAGAAACACAACTGAGGAGATAAAAACATTCAATAGACGGTCAGACCCCTCTGGTTACGTTTATCATCAGTGAAAGTTATCTTTGGTAATCGGCATCTATCACGCTTTTAAGGACTTAGATAGGAGTAAATTCCCGGGCCCGCATTTCTAAACTAATACCGAGTCTGTCAGCTAAAGTAGTCCATATCAGTGTAAATAAGTGCATCTTAATGATTTTAATATCAATTGTCTCGCCATGATGGGCGGGGCGCGGGCTCTAGTTGCACTGGTAATAGAAGTTGAAGAAATATTTCAACTATAAATTAAAAACCTAGTTGTACACCTGCTTCAGTCATAACGTCATTGGACATATGTATACTCATTAATTTTCTGACAGATGACGTGTCAATATTGTATTGCGGCATTGTTTAAATCAAAAGACTTCACTCCCGCTTGACGCATACGAGTACACAATTTCACATGGCCATTTTCAACTTATGAGTGCGTTTGAGCCGCGGGCTGTCACCAAAAGTTCTATGTAAGTCAGCCCCAAGTTTTGAAAATTCTAGTCCTTAAACCAACCGGTACATTAGTATCTACTGGGAAATGTTGTGAGCATTGCACTCCCAATAGAAGGGCAGTGAAGCAGTTACATTTCTGGTCAACAGAAGCAGTGAAGTAAAAATGTCGACTAATTTGCATTTTTACATTGCTTATCTTAAACCCTGACAAATAATCCTCCGTATTCTGGTCGCCGGGGTTCCATTCACAAGATCACTGTCGAGTAGAACACAAACACTGAGGGTGTACCGCTGCCTTTCCCGGGATAATTCGTTACGGGATTAAACCGAGGAATCGTGTAGTAGATATATTGTAAGTGTACGCTCAAGCATTGCAGACGATTAGCATAATCATGCTAACTTGTCATAAATTTGTCGTTTCCTTCCCTGGCCTCCGCAGCTGACCACCAGCTGGAGCTACAGTCAGTTCAGGACTGCACGTACAGAGAGGCCCCCTCCCGATGCGAGCACATCGTCAAACTGCTGCACCTCACCGCTGTGCGCCCATAAGCACATGTCTGTCTTAGCTGCACTGTTTCTCCTTCTACGTATGGTACATCTTCTTTTGCTCTCTGTGTTTGTAAAATTTGTTACTGTAACGAAATAATAACCGATCAACCAGAGTGTAGAGTTTGAGTATCTCGCTTCAAATATATTGAGGATGGTCGTACAAGCGAATACGAACTAATCCTGCTGTATCTAGTAATGAAGGTTCGGCAGCAAAAGGATAAAATAGTTCCGGTTAACCGTAATTCTACTGTATTAAGATCAAAACAGATACAATATGATCACAATAGTAGAATTACAGGAACAAAAGGAGTCTTACTAAACTATCACGTTGTAACTCTACAGTACAGTTCCCGAAGATTCCCTCGCGGGCAGGCGTGCGTGCTGCGTGCACGCCCCACGCGGACGTGCCTGCTACACTCACGTGTCCTGAAAAAAGGAAATATAACTTAGGAGACGCTTCATTTGAAATGCATGTTTCATTACCGCTTTAAATCAATTTTGCTGTACAATACAAAAAAGGTGCAGTTGGTCTAGAGCCAAGCAGATACCACTAAAATGAGACAAAATTCATACCAAGACCCGCAGCATATTTTACAGACCCAGGCTGCGTAGTAACAGGGAAGTTATCATTGGAGTTTAACATGATGGGCTGCTAAGCAAGATTTTATTGATAGTGAAAGTGCTCCCATTTTTTTAGCCTTAAAAAGTATCGCATCTACGATAAAATCTTGATGAATTCTTTCATATAATTAACTATATATACATATGTGTAATTTTTTTTATATATATACACACATATATATTTATATATATAAAACAATTTACCGAATAACGTCTACTAAATTTTTAACAGAATTTTTACTAAAAAATAAAAAAAATAAACATTTTTCAGCACAATTTATGCCTGAAAACAATTGAAATATTTGTTTCTAAGTGCATATAATGAATTTGTGGCTGAAATTAGCCTATATAAATAAAATACCTTCAATTTCCAATCAACTCGAAGTCGAGTTTACTAGCATTTGGTTAGCCCGACGACGTCGCCCCAGATGCACAGAGCACGTGACCAATGTTGAGTGTACCAGAAGCACAGCTTGCTGCTGCAGCGCAGACCCCAGCAAGGGAAGGCAAATATCAGAGGACAAGGATGGGGCCTCGTGACTGTGTTGTGAGCCTCCTCGTTTGATGGATATTCCGCTGAATTTACTTAGTGAGGCACCGATTTTCTTTCGGCATAATCGTGCCTTTCATTTTATTTTT
>VOMN01067891.1:0-33363 GCA_014899125.1 Orchestia grillus | reverse complement strand
GGTTAGGTTATGTTAGGTTAGGTTAGGTTAGGTTAGGTTAGCTTAGGTTACGTTCGGTTCATTTAAAACTTAGTTCTTCAGGATAAGGATATTTATTTTCAAAATACACCCATGATCAATAAGCCGTTGTGTAATTCCACCAAAAAGATTTGTAGGGAATATTAAAAAAATTGACCTTTGCGCGAGCACTTTTTTCTCATATTCATTTGATGCGATGCCAAATTCACAATTTTTAAGATATCTCCATGAAATTTAAAATAAAAAATGCTCAGAATGTCAGTGTGTCACACTGTCTTCCAAGAAAAGACCTAGCATTAGTAGTTTGTAAAGTACACTATTTCAAAAATGGGTTTCCTTTTTTTTGCTTCACCCTGTATAGTGGAATTTTATATTCAGGAGATTCAGAATTCCAAATCTGCTATCAAGTGCAGGGTTGCGAAGTCAAAAACAAAATCGCCCGACTCCATCTCAAGGTTCATCATCGCAAGCCGACTCCAAGTCTGATCCCTGGGCCAGTACTCCTGAGACCTTGCGTCTCTGGCTCAATTATGAACAAAATTAGCCAGTAGGTTCCGACTCCAACTCCGACACCGTCAAGGCCAGCAACAGCAGCTGTTGCAGACTCAGACTCAGGCTCTGAGTCACAGGAAACTTCAGATTCCACGACTCTGCAACCCTGTCATTTGCACAATTATTTTTAATGTAATCCCTTCTCATGTTAGTTTTTACCTTGTACCTCACTACTACAAAAAAGTGCGCTTATGCATACGTTATTAAGAAAACATTTACATAGAAATCCAATCATTTAGTGTAAAAATACAAATTATATAAAATTTCATGTATTAATTTCATACACGTGTGCGTATTCTTTTATAGAAATTGTTGCACGACTTTCACTCACCCGTGAAGTCAATATCCCTGGAAACTCTTTAAAACATACAATTTTAATTTGTACATGACTTATCTACTGTAAATTAAATTTATTCTAATTAGAAATTGATTCAGTTTTATTTGAACTTGACTTATGTTAATTTTAATCCGGCTTATTTTATTTGAGATTAATTTATTCCAATTTGAACTTGATTGATTCTAATACGAAATTTATTTGTTGAAATTTAAATTGAAAACCTGCAGTCTACGGTATATTTCTATAGACTTATCTGCAGTTACAGTCGATGACCATAACATTGTTTGCCAAAATTAACTAGATTCACGAGCAATACTGCCGACCCAACCATCATCGTAGCTGGGAAAAGGTGTTCGTCGTTAGATCATTTGAAAATTGAACACAAGCGTAAAATCGCACGAACGGAGATTAAACGAAGAAAAGGAATTTATGCATCGAGACACGTAGTTTGAAATTCATGTCTATCTTTGCTTCCGAAAAAGCGGATTGGGTGCTCAAGAATGTTTAACCCATTTTAAGATGCAGAACTCGATAAAAATCAAGTAATGTGTACCGGCTGAAATATTGTTTTACGTGATGTGAAATTTTAACTGATTCTTAACGCTTTCCGTGGCAATGATAAGTTGACTTGTTTTTACCCACGTTATATATTTCTGATTTAGTCTAGTAAACTCGTCAAAATTTAGGTTAGAAAAAGTTTGAAACGAGTTTATTCGTCCTTCCTTGACCTCTCAAGGTATGAACCGGCCGTGCCTGACTGAACTCTAACATTTAAATGAAATACATAGGTGGTGTGAAAATCCCATAGTTTCATTAGAAAACGTGACGGGAAAACTGTTAAACGATTATTTTCAATATTGCCTCATGTTGCACGACCGTGCCGTGGGATTTGACGTAAAGCTTCGAGCCAAATGCTGCCGTAAACATCAATCGGAGTGGACCGTCATTCGGTGATGCAGCAAAGCTGCATGCAGTCAAGCTTCTAAAGAAATATTTTTGTGCGTTGTAAACCTGTCTGTTTGTAAAGCACGAAATGGAACACTCTTACAGGATATTTGAACATGAGGCGAGAGCGTGAATAATGTACCCATTGGAAAACTTCATGTGCCCGCGAGGTCATACTTCATGGATGCGTCCAAGATGATGACAGCTCGTAGTTCGACAAAACTAATTCTTTCTGTGCTACGCATTTACACAGTCCCTTTACGAATGGTACCAAAGTGAGGATTAATTCTCATCGCGTATATGATATCACTGAATTTTTCAGGAATGGTGCCATCATGGTATAATCACGAGAACTGTTTAAGACAGTCACAATTTTAATACGAATGGTGTGACCATATTACAATTTTGCGCCTCGCTCAGAACCATTCCACTTCGATGGTCGTGAATGCCCGATCCTCAAGAAATCCTCCCATTTAAAACCGAGCAAATACACCAAGAAGGTCTCGTTATTTTCATTTTTGTTGATTAAAAAGAATTTTATCTTTGGGAAGGAATCGGACGTTTTGCACGGACCATCCATTGACGGTGCCGTCCAATCTGCGAATGCAGGACAGTCGCCCCAATTTCAGGACGAGCCCAGCAGCGAGCGGAAGATTTATCTAAGATCGTGTCTTTGGGATTTGCTTGAATGTGAGCGCTCAGGAGATACAACTTACGGATGAGAAAAAGGGTTTCAAAGAGTTGAGAGCTTTCGACTTAGAGCAGAAGAAGATAATTGTACAAATTTCACTCTTGAAGAAAAGAGTTGGAACTTGGCTCTGCTTTGTAGATACAATTACTTGGATTTATTTCTGTGAACAACTCTGGGGGAAATTTTTGATGGTCTTCGAAGACAAGATTATAAATCTTGAATTAGATTGTATATCGCCTGGCAGAAACTATCTCTTAAGAAGATGGTCGCAGTAATTGGCGCAATCGTCATCTGTAGAAGAAAGAGTAAAGGTGGATTAATTTGTTAATCTATTTTGTAATAAAACTAGGAGTAACGATTATCTCCGAATGAATTGCATGTCGCATGATCTTTCTTAATTTGACATTACTTACCGATTAGTTCGGCAGTACACAAATGTTTCGCCGTTGAAACGACAATAGGGCCTAGGTTTATCTTATTTATTTTATGTCTTATTCAGGAGCAGCTCATTCGTCAAGAATATCGTTCAAATTCCAACAAATTTTACCAGCATTATTCATTTATTGTCGGCTCAATTGGCTCATGAATAAAAACAAAAATCGAACTCTATTTATGTTTTCATAGACATCTGCGGTGACCAGCAAAACGTTCAACCTACCTTCAAAAATGTATTTAGTAAAACATTGCTTACTCTTCTACTACAATTGATAAAAGTCAAGCAAATGGGAATTAAATTTTATCGAATTTAACATCTGTCGATGATAGTTTTTTGCAAAAGGCAATGTTATCTAAGAGAAGCAAATTTTATGCAGCCATTATGTTTTTACCTAGTATACGAGGCTTGAACTGTTGCAAGCTCAAATTTTTGAAAGTCTTGATTGTCGGTTGAATTCGGAGAGGAGTTAACGAGGAAACTTCAGCGTACACTTGGAATGTGATACAATGTTAGGTCGAGATATTCTCACACTTTAACAGAACGTTCCCGTTTACTTAATGCATGCCGTAGCTGACTTTGAAATGAAATTTCCCTGATATAATGCATGCACAGATTTTGCATTCTTCTTGCTCGAGAAAGAAAGTGTCGGTCTGGTACATTGAAAATCAAGTATGAATTTGCTGTTGTACCTAGCCAAAGCATACGAGGACGTACGTAATCAACCTACACAAGTTATTTGCATAGAAAACAGTGAACGACATTTAAGGGATTAGATAACACAACTCAATTGTTCCAAGCACCGTCAACCATGTTTACCTTGAAAAATTCAAAACACTTACCATGAACAGCGTAACTATACCCCCACCGAATAATTACAACATAGATTCAGGTACAGAGAAGAAATTGGAGTTAACGAGGTCATCCAAAGCCAAGCTGAGCAGTCAGATCCTACATCTAAACGTGAGCTACAAGCTGCTCATCTACAACTAGATCTACATCTAAAAATGAGCTGCAAGCTCATCTACTTCTAAATCTACATCTAAAAGTGAGTTGTAAGCTTCTCATTAGGTTCTAAAAAACTCAGGACCACTACGTCTCATCTCCGTTCACCGTCCGTGCACAACAAACTTGTTCGTCGGAGACTTCATCAAATGCGCGAGGTAAAGTATAGCAATCTCTGCAAATTAAGCTCTTCTCTTTTTGTGTCTCCAACGATGATGGGTGAATAATTCCGTTGGGAGCTGAGGGAAATAGAAACTTTGCGTAGCGTCACTTCCAGACTGGGAAAGAGACTCTCGCTGTGCTCGTTAAATTCAATTAACACGGATTGTTGTACGTAGAAGCAGCAGTGATGAAAAACAAGGCTTCTTGTTCACACTGCATGTGCAACTGTATCAGCAGAACACGTTTCTAAAAAAATATTTTCAAACCCTGAAATAAGTATCCATGCTGGAGAATTCAAACATTTACTGATAGCGGGTTAACAAAATTTAGCTTTTTTGAAAGAAATGAGCGAGAAATTTAGAAATGCACTTCAAAATACAACAGAAGGGAAAGTAGAACGAGAAAATTTCTTTTTTCTTATCTCGTATAAAAATCTTATGGTTATTAAATATACATACATATATGTACACAGAATAAAGCTTAGATGAAATATTCTGGAGACTTTATATAGTTTGGATCTATAAAGTCTCCAGGAGTGTTCTGAATGCCCTAGACTTTAATTTCAAGCTGAGGTCCTCAGCAATGTATGGATTAGGTCTGTATTCTCATGTGCTAGATTACGTGTGTTAACACAAACGTAAATGTGTATTTATACCCTCAAATTGGCCATAGATAATATGTGCATATTTTAATACATAAATGCAACAGGTTTTGTAATATGAACTAGCGTATTTTATAATATACACCGCTGATAAAAAGTATTCGTACCCCCGCAGCTTTGAGACGTTCGGTGCAAACTTTCTCGCCATTATTCTGGCCGAACAACTCCATCTATGTTGCATCTGAGCACCAAATATGACTCTGAAATTCGTTGTCTTTATTCACACGCTCCCTGGAAAATGGCCATTCTCCAGGTGAGCGTCTTCTTAGGTCCTGTAGAAGAACAACGCTTCGTGAGCAACGCTATTCTTACGGGGAAGCGAAGCCGAGGAGTTGTTCTTGTACAACTCCGTGTACTGGAGTGGCTGCTCTACAGAGGGTGTAGGTACACTCAACCGTGTGAAAGTGACTACGAGACGAAAAAAATATTATAAAAAGACCATTCATGAAAACTCGAAGGACGATGCTCGGAACCTTGGACTTTTACGGGTATGGTAGTTCCAGCATGAGAACAACCCGAAGTCAAAGGATAAAGTGGTCTCTGCCTGGTTGAATGAGGCAAAAATTAACGCGTTAGAATGGCCATCGCAGTCACTAGATCTGGATCAAGTCGAAAATTTGTGGCGAGAGCTAGAGATCGGCGTTCATGCACGACACTCCAAAAAATTCAATGAGCTTTAAGCGATTTGCATAGAAGAATGGACCCAAATTTTACAGGATTACTTGTTTGAACTTTTTCAAAAATTACAAGCGTTTGACGAATTTAGTTCGGCAGAGAGGGTATACAAATATTTATTAGCTAGGAAAATCTGTTCAGCAACATGAATAATATTTGAATTCATACTTTTTCCTAGTTTATTAGACTTTGTGTTGTTCTTAATGGAGAGATGAATTTTTGCTCGTCATTTCTCTCGAGTACTTTGTTAAACGGGCGCTAATTTCAAAGCCATGCCGGGAAAAAATTTTGAGAAACAGTCGAAAAATGGAGAGCAAACGTCGGTGCACGAATCCTTCTTGCATGCACTGCATGCACACGTACGTTAGGTTTTGTAGTGCGTGTGTGTACGTGTAAAGGTACACTTATTTTGGATTTTTTTCTGCCTTAGGTCTGATATTAAAGGAAGACTTACTTGAATTTTTCGCCCGGGTATTTATACATAATTCCGGCCGCCCAAGCCAAGATATCGCAAGGGCGGTCAAAATTTTAGAAACCTGGTTAAAAAAGGGAATTTATGCATTACGTTTACTTTTGTAATACCTGGGAGAAAAAATGTAAATTTTCACTTCCAATAACCTAGATGAGCGGGAGTTTCAAATTGATTTCATTCATAGGTGCAGTCCTGCCCTGTGTTTTCATTACCTAGTGCTCACTTGAGTCATCAAGTCTACGAAGCACCCGCTCAATCCACTCATCAATTCTATTCATCAGGTGCCCTCATCAAATCCGCAAGAGACCCTCTCAACCCACTCATCAAGTCCACTCATCAAATCCACTCAACAACTCCTCTCATCAAGTATATTTATCAAGTCCACTCAACAACTCCTCTCATCAAGTCCATGTATCAAATTCCCTCAAGTCCAACAACATCAAGTCAAGTCTCGATCATGTCGAAGTAGCGGCACAAAACTCGGACTGTGTTGCAGCTTCAGCCGCCCGAGCCTGGTCACGCCTCCTCCCTAAGGCCTCTAGAGGCAGCTGTGTTAACGGAGGACACCAACACCGCACGTCATGGGAGCAGGAACGCGATGGGCTCTGGAAGCAGGAACGTGATGGGCTCTGGAAGCAGGAACGCGACGGGCTCTGGAAGCAGGAACGGGATACGCGCTGGAAGCAGGAACGTGATGGGCTCTGGAAGCAGAAACGTGATGGGCTCTGGAAGATCCTTAAACTCATGGCCTATCGGTCCATACGCTTAAGGATCTGTAGAAGTTTAACGGTCTTTAAGGGCTTATGGATTTCTAAGGGTCTAAGGATCAAAGGGTTTTAGAGTCTATGGATTCAAATTGGTTTAAGCATCCATAAGTGCCTAAAGATCCATAGATCTACGAGTCTGACAATCTACAAAGATTAACAAAATCTATGACATTCTAAGATATATGGAGAGCTAAGGACTTGAGCAGGTTTGCTGGCCTAAAGATCCACATGGTCTAAGAATCTATACATAGATCTTTAAGTGTCAGAATGTTCAAAAGCAGATGAGTTAATCTTTGCTGTATGCCCATTAAACTGAGCTTACTTTCCTTATTAATATGTAATGTTTGAAGAGGTATGCTAAAGTAACTCGACTAATAGATCGTTGGTCAATTGTAATAGGCAAACCAGTTTACAGGGATAGGCGTAAGGAAACTAGCCTAAGTCATCCTGAGTAGATGTAACAGTAGAATTTGCACGCCTAGGAAACTAGATTACAACTTTCAAGAGCTAATGAATTACCTGAAGTACGAGGACAACAAATTGGGCACATACATGCGTTTACTACCGAGCTCGTGCCGTCGGAAAAAACTAAAAGAGCAATAACAAATTTGCTCTAATTTTAACAAAATCATGCATACCAAGCACCTCCTGCACTACACACATCACGCACACCCAGCACCTCCTGCACTACACACATCACGCACACCAAACACCTCCGCGATATTATCTTCCTGAATCGTGCATATTCCCAAAATTCACATCCTGATACGGAAACCAATTTCGCATTCACCAAATGAAGATATTTTTTCATTGGGAGCTCTGACCAAATGTGGTGCAGAATTCCTGGTCGTATTAGGATGAGAATTGGTTCTTTTTTATACGAGAAACGCTGTCACGGCCGCCACAATCTCGCATTCGGGAGAGCATTTATTTGATCTGCTAATTGCGTCAGAGGGAGGGAGTCAATGTATGTAAAGTGGGAGCCGCCTCGATATTTCAGCATGCAAATGAAAGGCCTGAATGAAATTATCTTCGAGAGATCGTTCGCAAAAAATATGATTCGATTGGAGCTCATCAGCTTCCATGTTGCGAATTGCGTCGGATGCATGATTTCAAGATAATCGTGTAAAATGACGCATCGTTTTAATTAAGGTCAGGGGAAGTACAAAGTGCGGTTCACTGTAACTTCCGGTGAAATATTTTTAAGTACCTAAGAGTACAAATAAGCAGAAGTTGTTTATGCTTATTTAGCATAAAGTTAGAAAGAAGAGGCAAAAAAACGATAATGAAAAGATTTCACACCAAAGCAGGTGTGAAAACTGAAGAAAATACAGTGGGCACGAAAGATAGAAGATCCAAAAGCTTATCTATTGTTGAGGTTACTCAACAGTGCCTCCCCTGGGGACGTCAGTCTACATAACATGCGATGGACTAACATTACTTACGTTATTCTATTGACTAGCCTGTGCCTCCTGACAGGGTTGTTAGTAAGTTAACGGCCGATCGCTGAGTGCGACATGTTTTTTCTCGGTTAAAGTTGGTTGTGATTTTAACATAATGCTCTCAGTCGAGTTGTGAGTTGGGGGTAGCTGTAAGCCGGAAATTTATAGCCAAAAGTTGTGATCGTATCCCACGATTTAATGAGTTATCGAAAGCGCAATTTAAACTTTTGCAAATTTAAAATGCAGATTTTAATCTGCAATAACTCATGTTTATTATTTTCAGAAAAAACTTATTGATATGTACTCAAAAGTATTGAAATTACGCGATGTAGAAACACAGCTATTTAGCAGGCTACTGCAACGAAATTCACGTTTACACCCAATAACTGTTTCCAGACTTTGAAATCAGTAGGAATTTTCTAATATCAAGTCATTTAAGAATAGAAAACAGCCAAATTAAAGAACCATGAAAACCACATAAAATTTGCTCACACGTAACGACTTCCGATGATCTCGAACAGCGCGCAAGGAACTGCATGGGGGGCGACAAATCTACTTACACACAAAAACAGTGTTGTCTACCATACGTGTACGAAATCATTGAATATATATGGATCACGTCTTTATGGATTGAATTACTGCAAAATGATACATGTTTGGATTACTACTATTCACGTATGAATTTACACACTATGTATGACTACATTTTTATTTGCTAACAGCATACCGCAGTAGTTTAGCTACGCTTATTACATAAGGCCATAACTTCCAAAATCAAGTTACGAACAAAGGTTAAACTTTAAAGTTCCTTTTTTGACATGCTGGTGTGTCGGGTACATTCACATGCTTATGACTAACAATTTTTAAGTTATCACTGTAGTTAATTCATTTGAAGCACAGCATTCATTTTCGTTATGCTTTTAAGTGATGCGAAAAACATTGGTTAACAGTGTGGCCAAAGGGCACTATTTCCTCACGACTGCAGCCAGTCGGTGGAGTAAGAGCTCGTTATCAACGGTTTGGAATGACAAACTTGAAAATAAAAGTAGGCGGAATTTGTTTCAAGGACGTTTACCTCGAAAACATTGCCAACTAAAGTTTTTAATAGTAGTCAACATTTAAGCATTTAGTAGGCATAATTTGCGACCAATTGGAGTCAGTAGGCGCAATGGGGGATTAATGAGACTTGGTTATGAAAGCATAATAAAAACACGGTGGCGTGAAAGGCCTCCTTCCTTTGCTGGTAGCAAATAATAAAGATTTTTATTAGGTGGCTACATGCAAGAAATTAATAAGCTCTAATATGCAGGTAATTTTTAGTTTCTGAGTGCAAAAAGTAGTTAAAAGGTCTGGTTCAATGAGAGACATTTATGAAAGTGTAACAAAAAATACGGTGGCGAGGAGGACCACTTTCCTTCGCTTGCTCTCAAAAAATGAATTTTTTATGAATTCTCTCCAACATTAAATTTAACAAATTTTAATTCGCTAGAAATTTGAAGTTTGAAGGTGTGATAGGTGGAAAATGATACGAAATGTTAATGGGAAATGTTAATGGGTTCATGGGAAACATTAACGACAGTAGGTCAGGCTAAGCGAAAAGCTACACGGGGCACATGGTGACAGAGCACCGTTTCGTTTTCCTTTAATGATCTTACATTTTACATCTTTGAGCGCACAACGGACTGCTTTCGCTTGTGTGTGAACTCCCCACAAGCACAAGGATGTAAAAAGTAAGATAAAAATCATGAACGGAAAACGAAAGGGCGCATTTTAATGGTTTACCGAAAGAGTGAACTCACTTTGCACCCTTCACCCGCTCCTGGACATGACATGGAATTATACTGAACTTTCTCGGTGCGGTAAATAAACCAAAAAATAACGCTTCTTACCAGAGAAAATGTAAAGGCCTCTGGTCTCAGGGGCAGGAAGTTTTCTGTCTCGGGACTTCTGTGCCTCGGCATATTTATAAAGCGTCGAAATGAACGAAGAAACTTCCGAGCGGACGCAAGTGAAGCGAGAAGCTTGCAAGGAGGCATCCACTCCTGGGATGTCTGGAAAAGTTTACTTTTAAGTCGAGGCATTTCCAGGCTGCTTTTGAAACACTGCCCGCGTCTCCCGCAGCTCTGCCAGCGACAGCACTCGGGAATCTGACCAGACTCCGTGGATTCTGAGGACTGTTTGATTTGGTCCAATGCCCATACAAAGGATATTATCAACGAAAAATACGTTAGTCGATGCTTATTTATTGGAGTACATTGTAGTTTTGCTTAAATTTGTATCCATGATTCATGAATGAATTAATGAATTAATAACTCATTAACTACAGCGGAGTGAAGTAACTTTTAACTCTACAACGCGAGTACATTTTTTTAGACAACAAAAGTTTCTGAAATTGCTCCACGCGTCACAATTTCACGTAAGTCTCAAATAATACAAGATTTCACAACGGTTTGTATCTAATGTTCGCTATTCATGAATTAAAGAGCTTTACTGAATGGGGAGGCAGGAGCTTCTTTCCAAATAATTTTTCAGCTTCAGAAACAACTATTCATGCCGAACGTAATTGAACCTAACTGTTTTTGGCGTTCTTATATCATTCATGATACTTAAGTTATATCTCGAGCACAGAGTAAGCAATTTTTCGTACAAGAATGACTGGCACTAAAGTATATAATAGTTAATTACAGATACCCTAACTTCGGTCACTTTCGTTTAAGTTGTCTTCATCTAGGCAACTTACTTGGCAATTGCATGGTCTTATGAATTTGCAATTTAATCTCTCTTTGAGAAGCGTGACCTGTACGTGAAAGAATATTACTAGGTCGAAAATCAAAACAATGGCAGAGCTGGTGCATTTCAAAGGAACCTCAGTTAATTATATGCTATTCTTTTCAGAAATACTTCTGTGAAGTAAATGAATTTCATTGACAGGCGACTAGTGGTGAAAGACAAACTATCTAGCAGCTGGCGATGACAGACAAACAATCAGGCAACTGGTGATGACAGACAAACAATCAGGCGACTGGCGATGACAGACAAACAATCAGGCAACTGGCGATGACAGACAAACAATCAGACAACTGGTGATGACAAACAAACAATAAGACAACTGACGATGACAGACAAACAATCAGGCAACTGGCGATAACTGGAAATGATAGAAAATCAGATAAATAGGAAAAACAAAAATCAAGGGATTTCGATGATGACGGTACTAATGACAGGTTGCACTGCACCGTTTGCATCACTAGAGCTCCGCACTCGGCGTCACCCAGGTGGCATACCAGACCTTTGAGAGCTCGCTCTGACGTGACGTCAGACATTGCTATTGGTCATTACTTGTAGTTAATGCCAGTGCAGATAGTATTATGAAAACTAGTGTCAATAGAAATCTAAGGGAATGACTACTCCAATTTTTAAGGTAATCTATGAATGTGGTGTGCGTTTCAATTTGAGGGTACTATATGTGTTTATACAGGTATTTGCCCTAGGTTTTTGCTGATATGTCGCTTTGCTTACTAATTTAGCTAAAGGACATGCTTATTTTTTCTTGCTTTTTAAATGAGATATATATTGTATACATCTTTTTCAAATCAAGAAGGAACTTAAGGTTTTCTGTTACGTACGAAAGTTTGCTGAATAATTCCAGTATTAGAACGTGTATTATTAAGCATATCTTGTTTCTAGACCTAGGGTATTCTTCTCACCAACTCGCTTAACTCATTCAAAGTTCACTTAGAGCTAGAGATAATTAGTTTACATAGAAGCATCATTAATTCTCCTGCCACTGCTTTTTACATCTGCTCACAGCGTGCTTAAATGTCCCGAGAAGAAAACTCAGGGTTGTCTAAATAGAACTTGAGGGTGAGATGAATCTCCCTGAGTTGCCTCAGGGTAGACAAAATGTTGTTACTTCGAGGGGAAATTTTAGAGCGAGCTAATTATGTGTAACGTTCGAGGCTAGGTCAATATAAGCCGCTCAGCTGCAATTTTGTGCAGGATTTTGTGAAAAGTCTTTTCTTGCGTCTGACTGCCAAGCGTTAGTCTTATTCCTTAATGACAAGTGATGTATTTCCTTCAGATGTATCATCAACATGACGATGTTTCATAATAATAGTTAAATTAATGATTGCCTTCGAGGAAGAAGTACGCTCTAGGAAGATTCAATTTTTCTTTAAATTGTGTTCGAAGCACATTTTATCTACAGCTTTGGAGAGCTTCAAAATTCGGAAACAGAATTATTTTGACCTCGATGAACATGAATAGAAATTGACGTTTTAATACCATCATTCCAGGGCAACATGTGTATGTGCCAATGAAGCGAAGGAATAAGTTTTTATTTTTTTTTTAATTTTAATGGCAAACTTCTGTTTGTCATTCGGTAGCCTTGACGCTTTGCTTTACCTTCTCTTCAATTGTACGAGGACGGCAGGACGGCACTTTCAATCCCTGCTTCAGATTTCCGGTCAAATCCTGGTTTCACGTTTACTTTCATTTTATTTCATTTTCATTACATGTAACTTAATTTTATATTCAGTTTCATTTCCTTTTTCATTTTATTTCACTTTTATTCTCAATTCATCTTTATTTTCATTTCAACATTGATTTCCATTTCCAATTCATTTCAGTTACAGTTACACTTTCATTTTCATTTTCAGTATTACTTTCCTCCTCATTTTCATTTCAAGGTCACTTTACTTTTAGTGCATTTTATTTCATTTTTATTTCACATTCAATTCAATTTTTTTATTTCACTTTCATTTCATTTTTTAACTTCATTTCATTTCATAATAATTCTATTTCATTTTAATTTTCATTCTCATCGTCATTACCATTTAATTTTATTTTATTTCATTTCATTTTTTTCACTTTCGTTTCAATAATTACTTCAGATTTTCCTTCACATCCCGGCTCCATTTCCCCCACTCCAGGCTGCCCCAAGGCCCCGATGATGAGCCCTCCCACCGCGTGCTGGCCATCCAATTTCATGGCCCTGCCTGGGCGACAGCGAAAGCCCGATAAAATGTTATCTCTAACCCCAAAGCTCGTCTGGAATTTTTTCGCTCGCGAAATAGAAACTGAATCCAGAATAATTGCACTGGAGTCAACAAGCGAGCCTCAAAAGTGTCTAAAGTGATCAGAACAAAAATGTAATTCATCATTTCAACGCAATTTCTCATTGGTTTTCAGGGTATTTTATGGTGAGAAACTGGTGATGATTAAATTCAATTAGGGAGTCGACAGTTTTGAGATTTGCCTAGGGTTCTCAAAATAAAATCGTGATTTCGTATATCAGAAGTAAACAGTTTGTATCTACTGATATTTTTAATCTCAAACTGAATCGAACCGCTCTCGTTATCGATGGCACTGCGCGAAAGACAATGCTGATTACGTCAACTTTTTCACGGTGGTGAATTGCTGAGATTTAGACGCTGGAAACTCGAAGATCACTCGGCTCCTAGCGCCTGAGGCGCAACGTGGAGTTACGAGAATGTATGAGCTATGGCTTTTATCGTGACAGTTAATTTATGCATTTATGTTACAGGTAGATAGTGCAACCATACATCACATAAAATGTCCGTACATTGCACGAAATTATTTAAATTTTCTGTCATTTCATGCAATGTCTGAAATGTAGAGGTTCATATTACACTAGCTAACTGAACTAAACCAAACCTAAATCTAACCTAACTGCCATAACCTATTTTATCGTCTGAGTGAATTAGTCATTTCATGTAATGCCTGAAACGTTTAGACATTTCTAGTAATGCCTGGTTTTACACTAGCCCTTGTTTAGACAGCTCACGTAATGTCTGGTAACATGTCTGCCTGTAACATGTACGAGGACATGTCATAGACGTGCATTCTACTAATTTTGTGAACATATTCAGCTGTGACAGATTAAAATTGAAAGTGTGACTGTGAATGATGAATGAATTTCTGGAGTTAAATTGTTCGGGCCCTTGAAAATTCGTTTCAGTTCTAAATAGAAAAAATACGCGAACAGCTTTCATCTCTCTCTCTCTCTCTCTCTCAGCCATCGAAAGTTCGTTGTTCGACGAAGGTCGTCCCTAAAGTTTTCTACCTCTACCGATCTCGCGCCAGTCTAAACCATTTTCGTTAGAATTTGTTCAGGTTGTCACGTCACCACGTTTTATCTGGCGACCTCTGCGTCTCGTACGTCCTCTTGGACTCCCCTGCGTGATTCGAGTCGTCCATCGATTGTCCTTTCATCTGAACAGGTGCCCGCCCAGTTCCACTCGAGTTTGCTCACCGTCTCAAGAATGTCCCTGACTTTGGCTTTTTCAACTAGCGGTTGCAGAAAAAATCAGGCAACTGACAATTGTACGCAATCGGTCAAGCTACTGGTAATGCGAACACACAGTTAGGTAACTGGAGGTGATAGATAATTATATTCGGATAGACAGGAAAAACAAAACCAAAGATTATTCTGTTCTGCTCAATGAATGCCGTGTGGCAGAGTATTGCCGTCTACGATCTTGAAGATTTTACTGATGATTCCGATGTCATCATCGATGTAAATTATTAAGAGCAGTTTGCCTAGGGCGCTTCTTTGAGAGACACCTGACGTTAGATCTGCCCTGTCGCTAAGCTGCTCGTGAATCATTACTCATTCAATGCGACCACTGACCCAGTTTGGTATGTATCGAGGGTAGCTCGCCTGTATGGAATTGTAACAGGACTTCATCGTTGGACTTATATCTTCACATGAACTTTATCAAAGGCTATTCGAAAGTCGAGGTATATGAGGTCTACGGCTTTTATGCTGTCGTGGAGACAATGGATTTTTCATAAAAAATCAAGAAGATTAGTAGGACAGCTGCGTCTTACAGGCTTCTGATAACATGTAAGGTGTCGGTTATCAGGCTATGAGGTTGTAGATGTCATTTAATCCGAGCTTTCATTAATCTATCTATTCCTCTGCCGATGACTGACGTTACCCTGATAGGGCGATAGTTATCGAGAGCTTGTTTGTTTCCTTTTTTGAAAATGGGAGTGACACTCTCTTGTCTCCAATTCTACACCACAATTCCAGTAGCGAGGAATCGGTTGACGATGTTTGCTAGGGGTCCGGTTATCAGCTCAGCGGCTTCGAGATGCTAAGCAGTCTGGCCCGGTTGATTAAGGGCTTAGGTGATTTAGCCGTTTCTCTACTTCTTCAACTATGAACGTGTTGTCTGCCAGTACTATTTGGATATTTAAAGCCTGAGGCTGAAGAATTTCGGTGAAATCTTCTCTCGTAAACAGTAGCGTAAAGTAAACTTTAAGAATTCTAGCTTCACTTTGTTGTCTGTTAGGGCTGAACACCACGGACGACGGTCCTACATCAGGGGGCTGGACCATTAATTAATGGCGTTGTGAAATTGAATTATTAATTGTTATTAATAGTCCCATAGTCTCTCTTTCCAGTCGTCTATCGGTGACATCTTTGTAGAAGTTTTTTGCTTAGGATTTTCGTCGCGCTGCAATCGCGAATTCTTCATTTCTATTTGAAACGCTTCATATGGCCCTACAAATGTGAATGTGATCTAAACCATGGGCTTCTCTTTGGTCTCTTTTAAATATACTTACTGTACGACTGTTGCCTGGCAATTATGAGGCATTAATTTCTTGAGAAAAACAAAAATAGCTTGTGGCTTCTGTGAGACATGTTGTTCAGCAGCTATTATCATTTTTTCTTTTGGTGTCGCAAAACATTGCGGAGCGTTTTTATTCCTCGTTATTCTATCAAAGCAAAATCCGCCAAATTATTTTTTCAGCAAATAGAAGTTTGCTCGTGACTAGACAAATAATAGACGAGTTTCTTTTATGTAAATTAGGGAGCCACCACCCCTCTTGGTGTAGGAAGGCTTGTTAACTTTGTACTTTGTGGTGCACGTATCCTTTTAGTGAAGCCTCTTGGGAGCGGTCTTCCATTTAGATCTGAAGAAGTTTCGTTGAGAGCTACGATGACATGTGAAAGGTCTAATATGAATGCTTGCGTTCCTTGCCTTTTATGAAGCCGTATGAAAGGTTATGTGATAGTTTGCACATCCTGCATTTTCGAAAGAATGCATTAGAGTTACAGTAGAGGCCGATTAGATCACCACAAGACGTACAGCAGAGGAACTTCAGAGGTATATTAGAGGCGCTTTCGCGGTGCATTAGAATTGCATACAACTGGTGCAGCAAAGCTGGACTCGATAGATTAGATGCTGCAGCTGCCATGCTTGGAATCATTACTCCTGCTTAAATTTATTTTTGATTGCTCAGTACCCTATCGAAATTTAAAGTTTCACGATGCATTAAAAAAATTTTCGATACCTATAAATAAATAACTAGTAAATGACATATAATAAATAAAGGTGTCAAGCACGATACAGGTTAAACAAAAGAGCTCTCTCAACTAAACTAGAACAAAGACATTAAACAGTGATCTCACTGCTCTTTTGCAGCCGATTTTCATATTATTTGTATTGTATTTCTATTTCTTTGCACGTTGACTTCTCCAGTGAACTTCAAAATTGTTTAAAGAATGGCGTCCGTTGAGACCACGAAGCACTTATGGGAACTTGATTCCATTAAATTATCTTTAGAAGAGTCTAATGTGATCTAAACTTTCGAATGTATTTAATGTTGCTATCTTCATGACATTAGAATCATTAAAACGGAGGTGATTTAATTTTCGTTTTTTTTTCGGGTTGTCTGGTGATAACATTAATTGATTTCACATTTACTGCGCCCTGAAATTTGAAATGATATTGGTGAAAATTCTCAAGGACAAAGACAACAGTTCGTGAATTCATTGCTGCTGATTGACACGTTGGAAGTAAATACTACGAATGAATTTCATGAATTTTTGTCCCGTGAACGTGCGTGATAGACTGTTCGCCATAGTGACACACAGATATGTGTCATATATGTGTCGCCAGACTGGTACACAGATGTGTAACATGCACGTTTCTAAGTCATATCCCGGTATGACAAATAGCAGTATGTACATAAGCAAGCTTAAGTCTACGGTATTTCATTCGAAAATTTAACTTACTCTGATCACAATTTAATTGAATACTTTGATAACATTTTAACTCATTATATTTTAATTGACTGACAATAAACGAAAAAGTCAAACATAGGTTGACACACTCAAGTATTTTCAAATGTATATTTGTACAAGAACTATGCACACTTGTTTTGGCTGTACGACTGATCTCTCCACGCTGACTCGCTGCAAGCCCTGGCCCAGAATAATAGAAAATATGTCATAGATCCTGTCGGATTATTCAAAATATCCTGTATGATCATTCGAAATGTCATGTATGATCATTAAAAATGTCCTATCTGCCCGTTGAAAATGTCCTGTTTGGTTATTAGATAAAGTACCACAATGTTATTTGTATATAATTCATACCGCACATCGAAGTAATTCTCACACATTTTGATTTGAATACTAAATTATAAAATTCAGAATGCAATCCACTTTAAACAAACAAATTATTTCAGTCCTTTAAAAACTTCCATCCTTTCCAAGTTCAAGGTAAAAAAATACAGTAGAGAAACATATATGAAAAATTTGTATGAGAAACAGGCCGGCTAAGGGAGGGTGTGGAAGGAACTTGAGATGCTTCTTGCGAACCAGCTGTTCCAAAATCGCCTATCTGCCTCATTAAGTGAAAAATGTAACATACGTCAAAAATGCTCTGAACTTAATGGTCATGCGAGATAAACTATCATAAAAAAAAGCTTACAGTGAAAACACATGACAAAAAAATGATCACTGGGTTCCCCTCGCACTCACTTACATAGGTAATATTAATTCTAGTAATGATGCGACTGATAAATATGGTCCATACACTGCACATAAGCCAATAATACTACGAGGTTAATGTTTACCAAAATAAAGGTAGCTAATTATTTTGCTATTGACGTTGTCTACACAGCGTTCTTACTGTCAGTCTTTCTGCTAAGGTTACACTTTAAAAGGTAATGTATGGCCCTGAAACATCAATGGTTTTTGTTGGAATTGTAACAGGACTGCAATCTATCCTAGCAATAGCGTTGGTGTATTTATTGAAAGATATTTTCTTAATGAATTAAAAGAGAAAATTCCAGGATCGAGATTCTCGGGCACGTATTCCTAAACAGCGAGACAGTGTTAGAGAAGGCAGTCTGTTTGAGTGATAAAGAAAATTACATTATTTTCCGGGAAATTTACGTCATACATGAGGTTTCCTTATGGAATTTACACCATTTGTCCCGTCATTTTTGTGGGGACGCACATACAATTTCTTCAATGAAAATCATTTTAAATAACAAGAAAAGTCAGGCAAACGGCCATGAAAGTTCTGTGTTTCTAGAAATTTTCCTCTCAGCTGGAATTTAAAAGTTTCTGAAACTAACCCGAGGAAAGCTTGAGCATATACGTTCATAGCAATTCGAACTCAGGGAAAGAAAAACATTAAGAAATACAATTCCACGGAGATCCGCACGTCGCATTTCGCAGGCCGTTGCGGCGCTGTCAGCAGCACGCTCTTCTTCTACGAGGAGAAAATTTAGCGTCTTGCAAATTTCTTTGCCCCGCCTCCCTGATCTATCTCAAGGTACGATGTGAACTTCAGTGTTAAAGGCTCAACAGGCACTTCACTGATGTCTTTTTCTCGCCCAGTTGAAGCAGTCCAATTTGTCTGGCGAGTGTTTTCCGTTTCTTCCAGTTACTTTGTTGGATTAGTTTGGACGTCGCACGGCAGCATTCACGGTACCTCATTCTGGCCGCTGCTGCCGGACCAAAGCTTTGGACCACATCGCCATACTCAAGACCACTGCTTCGAGTGCTCCACAGTGACAGGGGGGACGATAGTGAATTCCTCTGTTGGTTTTGCAAGGTTTGTTCAACCTGAAATTTCCCTTTGTAAAATAACAACAATTCCTCGAGGATTGTAACCTTTCTTCATCGTATCTTATACAGGGTCGCCCTAAAGTATGGTACCCCTTCAATGAAATTGTGTCCGAAATATTTGTTAACGTATCAGTGCTATTGATATCAGTGAGGGTACCTTACTTTTGGGCCACCCTGTGTAAGGAACACTAAAGTCGAAGTTAAAATGCTCCTAACCAGAATTCCGTTAACACAGGGTAGCCCAAACGTAGATAACTGACCTTTGCGTTTATGAGTAAGTAGAATACCAAGTTATATGGTATTCATCCTATCAAAATATCGTATTCTTGTTGAAAAGGTCAACTTTTCTTGGGCCACCCTGCATAACATAGGCAACATTGAAGTGCATATGCTCACTAATTTTTCGTAAGACGCCAGTGTGCCTCCAGAAATAGATGTGGAATTCCATGTTTCAATGAAATGAAGTTAGATTATTACAATGACAAATGAGACGTATTAATAAGTTGTTTAATCTGGGCGTGATAAGTGTAAAGGTGATTCTTTGTTTGTTTTTTACAAGTCACTTTCACAAGTATAATATTTTTGCAGATGCCAACTTCTAAACTAAATTTCGCAATTCATCAATTGATGGAACACAATTCCAAGGTAACCAGAATTGAAGAAGTATTTTATACTATGATAATACATATAAGTACTTTCCTCTTATTGTACTGTAGGGGAGGATTGAGGACGTCCGTAAAATGAAAGGCCTCTTGTGACCACAGAGCAGGAAAGTCTTTGATCCGTCTTTCAGGAATTAAGTGGATGTATAAACGTACAAACTTACTCTCTGCTATTCCCTTCCGCATGAGCATAAATTTCGCGGGAATACTAAGGGAACAAGTGTCAATGAGGGAATAAATCTCATAGACCTACTTAATGATAAAAGGATACCTGTCTGGAAAATTTCCAGTGATAAAGCTCTTAACGAAAAAGTCTGTTCATACAAAGAACTCTCAAAAAGCCTTGAATGAAGTCTTCGCGTTGCCATCCAAATGTATTTTGAACTTAAAACTTAAAATGGGCTCAAAGTTCCTGGCCACCGCAAGTTCAAGGTCAATATATATTGGGAGCTCTTTATTCAAAATAGTTTTCTTCAAAGGTCTTCCTCCGTTGTTATTCAGACTCAAGCGAACTCTTTTTTTTTCGTCGAATGGAAATTATCTCGCTTCCTATTCGACCAATTTCACGGTTTGGCCTCCACAAGCGCCTGGCCAATTTTCTGCCGGATTTTTGGTAAGGGATATTTTAAGGATGAAGTCGATAAAAATATTCATTAAGTCATTCAAGGGCTACAGAAGAATATTCTCTTGAAATTTGCATATTTACTCGACATTTTGAGAGTTGTTCGGAAAATTATGAAAAAAGTTTGCCGCTGTCTGAATAGCAAAGGAACACATATTTGAAAGAAATTAGTTCATTAAAAACTCTCAAGATTGGTTTTTTGCTCCCAGTTTACCCCATAGAACCTTACAGTATATTAAATATAGTGTAACAAAAATGTTTAAAATTTCAAAAGCGATCTTCTACTGCCAAATACATACGTAAACTCTTCTTAGATTGACGAGTCTCAATTTTAAAAAAGTACCTTTTTTTGTTAAATTTCTTTCGTAATAATCAGGTTAAAATTTTAAATGGAAAGCGTCTGATGGATATTCCCAAGAGTTCAACTCTGTTGAAAGGAGGAATTTTTTTTCACATCTTCAAGGTTTCATGAGGACCTCACAAATATCAATTTCTTTTAACCCCGCAGAAGAGAACGTTGTTTGCAAGGAGCCTTACAGAGAAGAAGCTTGAAGCCCCCAGGATTATCCAAGACCTAACTTGAAAGTTCCTGTTATTACAGTATGTCGCCGGGTCTGCTTTGCAAGCTCGTAATAATATTATGAGATAGTTTGAGTTTGTCGCGAAAGGACTTCAGGAATAATTTAGGATCCTTAGTTACTCTTCATTCAACAAAATTACTATTCCAAACATACAAACATAATAAGTGCAATGAATTCGAGAAAATGCAGGATAGAGGATCAATGCTTTGACCGCAATTCCCCATATGTACACGAAAAATTTAATGTCGTCAAATATCTCTTATGTGAATTTAGGAATGAAGGATTTCGTTTTTACAAATTTGATTCTCCTATTCGTTTTCCTTCTAATCTAAACTATCATATTCGCGTAATAAAAACAAATTTCATGAAAACTTGAGAATTTGTAGTCATATATGTTCACGGTGAAATGCAAGAGCAACAAAAGATTGCCACATCTCGACATACCTTCCTCAGTGACAGTCCCTGTGATCCACTCATCATTTTTTTAAAGTAAGGTCCGATAACCCCGTGTGATAAAACTGCTGACATGCTGCCACCTTGCTGGCGTGTGTACGGCGTTCATGAACTTTATTATGGTTATTGTTTCCCCATTAACGATAGTCCTGCTTTCACGTAACCTGTGAGATGAAACTAAGCCCCATGTGACAGCCACGGCTTGGCCAGAAATTCATTGTTCTCGTTTATTTTTGTCATAATTTATGACATAATTCTAATCGCGACTGGAGACCGTGCTGCTCGAGTTGTAGCACGATCTTCAGCTCGTAGGGATGAAATTTAGAATTATAGCCAAGAATTGGACGAAGGCTCCCTCGGGACGCTCTGCCCGCAGCTGATAGCTTACGAACTGATCGTCATGGTCTAAGTACGACTGACTCACGCGTGCAGCTTCGATATTTTGTGGAGTACGAGCACTTCTCGGCCATCCTATTGGTTTCTTTTTTAGAGTTAACCCATTATTCTCTTTGAAGTTTTTAACCCAAGTTTTTGTCGTGTGTTTCGAGGGAGCCCAATCGACCAAGTTAAATAAAGCGTCGGAACTCGCTCTGTGCTTTTTCCAAACTATCTTTGTTTTTGTATAACATTTTTATGTCGAAAGCTCGCTGTTCACCGTTCCACTGATCCATGAGTACCAAATAGTGAGACTCTTAACGGTTCAAGGACCCTGTTTCGCAGCGTTGCCAGCTGTATACGCCTGCCACTACGCATGCCTAAAGTTTTCGTTTTCTGTGTCACCCTGAACAAGGCGTAGAACAAAAAACTCGCTGGAAAATGCTCCATACATCGAAGCAACAGTAAAAAAACTATGCAGAGGACCTGAGAGAATCGAAAGGTGTCTCTGGGGAATCCGGAAGCGATGGTTCCTTTCTGAAAACAACTGAAAAGATACTTGGTGTACAGTAAATTATCCGTTGCTGAATCCCAAAACGAGCCAATGAGGCACACAGGCTTAATGTTTAGTAGATTTCTAGTCATCATTTTGAGCGTTAATATGGTCGAAAATTTGTTAACCTTCCCTGATTATTTTCACATCATTCGTAAAGCAAAGCACCAACTTCTTATGGGATATTAAGTTAGGTTGCTCTTGATATAGAAGTGATCGATTCTGAATTAAGGAGTTATTTTCGTTTGTAACATCGGTGTAGATAATGACCCTAAAATAGAAATTAGCTAACTAATGATTTTTAAGACTTCTTAGTTGAATCATATTAGATATTGACTTGATTGGAGAGAAAGATATTACGAATTATATTAACAATACTTAGCGTCATTTCACTATTGTGTAGTTCACTACCATTTGTAATTGGAATGGTTTGATTAAAAATTTTTTTGTACTTCGTTCATTTAAGTTGTTAATTTTATCCAAAATGCCCATCAGTTCTATTAATATTAGTCCTACTGTTCTTAAATAAATATTATTGAAACTACGAACATTATTCTATTTTCTACGCCTTTTCACAAAACTGGCTACCAAATTCTCCCTATTAATTTCAAATTTGTTCTTTCCTAACGAATTTCTAAAAAGCTACAAGCGTACTAGATGATTGCGAAACCAGTCGGAGCCCAATCAATCAATAAACATTTCATTTGAAGAGCTGCACTCTTCTCTGACTTCTGCCCCCGTTGAACTTCCGATGAGTAAATCGATGGACCTTCCGATTGAAAATCAACGTGAGGCAATGACATCTGTGTACGAAGTGTCTCTAACGATCAGATAATGTTGCTCAGTCGTTGTCAGAACGAACATTAACTTATTAAAACTAGGTACAAAGTGTTTGTCCGGGTTTACATATCGAGTGTATAAAGCGTCGTCAATGATCAGAAAATCTTGTTTAGATGCTCTCAGAACGTACATCAACTTATTGAAACAAAAGCACAACGTGTTGACAGAACTTTTCACGAGGCTTGTTTGTGCTGTCGTCCTTCCAGTTCATTGAGTTGCACTTAAAATCAATTGAGTTTTTTCTGCTTTCGGGCTTGGATATAACATTTTCTGTTCAAAAATCTATCGAGCTAGAAAAATCGCAATAAGCCAGCAAGTTATAAACGACGAAACCGATATTAAAACGCAGCTGCCTGTTTTCAGTGCTGTAAATAGCGCAGACTTCTCAGACACAACTGACGCTGGTACAAATCTATTGCAATGCATCACTCTCTGATAGTCTTACGCTTTCTTAGCGGATTTGCACGCAAGGTGTCGTGGCCAGACAGAGGAGCAAGCTGTGGAAAACTGCACATGAAGTCTCAAGGAGCACCCGAACTTGGTTCCTTATCTCTCAAATCGATAATTTGGAGCATATGTCTCTAAACCTTGAAGATTGCAACAATCCTCCATATGATAGCAAGAACCCTTCGTGCTACAGATACATGTATGTATGCGGGACCTAACCTAATTGACTTCAATATCTGGATTCTTTTTCAGAGCATCAACGACCCTCTGCGAGAACTGTCACTTCTGTGTTCTCACGAGTCCCTCAGTAAAACTTGTAAAGGAATCTTCTTGCTCTATGATGTTTGTAAGCTTGATGAGCGTGATACGGCTTTGAGGACGA
The DNA here is from genome assembly GCA_014899125.1 of Orchestia grillus. NCBI lineage: Eukaryota > Metazoa > Arthropoda > Malacostraca > Amphipoda > Talitridae > Orchestia > Orchestia grillus. The sequence goes on along the minus strand of VOMN01067891.1, from coordinate 9,391 downwards.
AAGAGAAGTGTCAGATGTCCGTCTATTGGGCGATATTCGTCGCTTTCAATCTCTATTCAGTCATTACACTCGACGGTATCACAATGGAGTTTTTCGTTTACAGTTTAAACGTCATTGCTTCCACGCTTGCCGTCGCTTCACTAAGTGTGTCAATGGCGAACACGTTCTCAAATATGTACAAGAAAATCATCAGTTCAAGTGGAATTACTTTGTTTGAAGTGAAAAGCGATGAGAGGCAATTATTGCGTCGGAAATTCACCTCACATCGGCATGGTGAAGTCTCGGCCTGCACCAGCCGGCTTACTGCTCCAACAGAAATTGTGTCTCGTAGAGGTAAGAGCGTAATGGACTGCATGATGGAGCCCTCAGCTTCTACATCACATCATTTCTGTTCCACGTTTTCTTTGCTAGTATTTTGTGCATATTTTACGTGCTCCCAGTGACGTCAAAAGCTTGGCTTTATAGTCTTCATGTTGTGTTCATAGTTATGGGATTGAACATGGTAACAGCTTGGTGGTTCATCAACCTTGAGCGACGCATCTTCATCCAAGGGGGTGTTACGCAATAGTTACGCTATAGTTACGCAGTATTTCAATGCAAACAAGTCTAATCGAAAAATTTTCAATTTCTGAAAAATCTCTAAAGGGGGTTGACAAAATGTCAAAAAATACTAAAAATGTTCTTTTTTTCCAAAATTCCACAAAAAATTCTTAGGTTTCTTCAAAATTTTCATGGAGTATTTTTTCTTCTATTGAAACACATCTTGTTTAACCAATTCCATCGTTCTAGTGCACAAATAGAGGAATGTGAATCGTTTTGAAAAACTAATAACGTGTCATGTTTTCAATTAAGTACTCATTTTCCTTCTTCACGAAAAAAGAATCGAAAAAATTTCCACGAACAAACCGCTTTTCTTTCAACGAGTTACATAGGTGTACCGAATTTGAAAGGGATCCATTCTACATGAAAAAAGCCTGTTCCAAAACGAGAACGGTCCTTTTGATTTACATTATAAAACCAGTAATTTCTACTGTTGCTATTGCTCTAAGAAAAAATTCGTCTGTCACAAGTGTTCTATCGGGTGGGTCGCTGAATGGAAATTATCAACCAAGATTTTGTATAAATAAATAAAATGTTTTGGGTGTAAAATTACCATCCACTGATTTTTTTATCTTCTCACATGGTCTATTGGAGAAGTTTAGTTTTTATGTATTTTTTCCAATAAAAATGTTGAGTCACGAAAGAAAGTCATTAAGACTTATATGTACTGCGTGAAGAAGGGAACTAGGTAAAAAATACTAAAAGATCACGAGTGATAACGAGGTAGTGCGTCAGGAAACGTACAGTACAGCGCGTGAGAGGATCAAAAAGAACCGAAGTATTTGAACACTGAAAAGAATGCATAAACGAATTTCGCACTCTTTAAAAAAGTGTTTTTACTTCATCGGAAACTGATCTTTTCAACTGTAATGGTGCTGATTTAGTTCACGAGATTGCTAATAATTTAAAGTAATTTTAGCAAAGCAAAAGTTCATTTTTCATCTATCAAATGGGAGCTAGTGCAAATCTGACACTTTTAGCAATAGAAAGTATTCATTCTAGGCGCTGAATTGCATCAACTTTAACCAAGAAATCAGTATTGAAAAGGCATAGGAAAAATACAGGACGACTTTTCCAGTAAATAAGATTCATATCAAATTAGCAAATGGTACATCAAGTGATCGCATTTCTTCTCACTATTCCACAGCAAAAAAAGTTAAAAGCCCATATTTTATGTAAAATCATAGCTAGGCAGCAGCGTGTCAAAATTATATAGTTATAGGTACCCTTGTTCTGTAACTATTATCAATAATCGATGCGTCTTCAAAGAATGAATTACTCAGTTAAAAATTAAGGCAGATTTCAGTAATTTCACATAACAATCAAAAGTAGCTTTCAAGTCCGAAGCTGACTTTTTTCAAATTGAAAATTTTGACGCCACGCGGCAGCTCTCCATGCTCGAAAACTGTTTTTTATCTTCGTGAGAAAATACACTTATTTCTGACCAAAAGCTGCACAGCATAACCTATGAAATGCAGGCAAAATGTATACTTGTATGATTAATCCTCGTATATTCAGTAAATAGAAAGTAAAAAGTGAGTAAACTTTCTATACGTATTTTAATACAAGCATGGTAGTTTTCTCTTAACTTATTCAGAAAGTGCATTACTTCTATGAAGCACGAAAACTTTCGCAATCCATTTCTTTTTTTAATTAAGTATTCGCACTATTCCAAATATTATTGAATGAAACCATATTACCAAAATTCAACATACCACGCTTTCATAACATAATCCTCGAATGTAAAAAAATGTACACACGAAAATTTGATACTCGAACGTGACGATAGCACTCAGCTCTGGTCTTAGATTTTTTCTACACGCTGAAAAAAACATTTTCTTTGTTGTATGAATTCGTTCCCAAAGTCTGAAGCAACATCTGCAGTCTCTTTCGGAATGCTCTTTGGAAGCTCTTTTGAAATGCATTTCTATTTGAAGCAAAAGAGATTTGGTGCTGACAGAAATCTCATATCTGTGCTGACAGAAATCTCGTATCTGTGCAGAAACAGAAAGCGTGCGCGAGGTTTGAAGGTCGGCTCTCAAGTGACATTAAATTGACCTCCTGTACTGAGGTGGGCGTCGCGCGAAAAAATACAATGGCTCCAGATTTAATTTTGTACTTATTACAGTGCATTTCAAGGGTACGGTAATTGTCGTACAGTTCGTTGCAGCGAGTGCAGTACGTTTATTGGTGCAGAGTTTGCTCCAGACTTGTTTATGAGCAAAGCTACGATTTCACACCAAGAGCCACCGAAATGCTCTATTTAGAGAGTAAAAGTTTACAATTAGAAAGTAAAACTTTTTCTAACCCTTCCAAGGGTTACTAACCGGTCACTGACCTTTTGCATCCGTATCTATTTTTATGCTGTTGCTCCTTCAAATACATAACGACTATAGAGATTTACCATATTACTAAATGCCATATGGGCGACCCGCCTGCTGGACAGCCTCCAGCGGCCCGTCCAGCTGAGCCTCGCCTCCTGCACCCTCCTGGACAGGCCGCTCCTGACCACGGTATGTGGGCTACACCTGCAGTACTCTGTGTCAGATTCTTGGTGATGCAAGGTTTAGTTCAGCTTTGATAGGCTGCTCTTCACTATGGTATTCAGTACCTTGTCTTTCATTTTTGATGATGCGAAGCTTTGTTCAGCATTTCCAAGTCAATTCTCACCACGAAATGTAGGCTACACTTGCGGTACCTAAAGTTTGATTCTTGATGTTACAAAGTTTAGTTCAGCATTGACAGGCCGCCCTTCACTACTGTATGTAGGCTACACCTGCAGTAACCTGTGTCTGATTAATGATTATGTAAAGCATATTCCGAAATCGATGGGTTTTTTTTTCGCAATTGTATGAGTTTAGGCAACGGGGAAGCTATCTCAAGCTATAGAACTGATAATTTGAATCTGTATGGGCATAATGAGAATTCACTTCTTGTACTTCAATTTATTAGGAACATGTAATTTTCTCCGAGAATATTGGTTTGGTGAGAAATTGATTTGGATATTTTTTTATTGCTTTTAACATACGAGTTACATAGCATGAAATATGCACGCTACTTTGACGTTTGTTGTCCGTCGTTGCTTTCAAATTATTCATCGTAGTATTAACTAAATTTTTGTAGTAATGAATTATGAATGATGTTGGCACTTGAGAAGAATACGTTCATGAATTTGCCTGAGAATCTTAGTAGCAGTTTTTCTGCATGCACATATTGACTCAATTTTATGAACAAAAGTCGTTCAAAGAGCATGACTAAATGAATCGTATACCAAGAAATAACAATCAGAACCTGGAACTGTTTTGATTTCTTATTTCTTTTTCATCATGTTACTGCAACTAAGATTACAGAAATTAGCATTAATTATGATCTCTCTCTTCATGAGATGACGAATAATCATCGCCTTCATGATATAAGTAACAATAAATTAGGCTACAAAATGCGCAGCTAAATTATCTTTAAGCAAATGATATCTGTAAAAAATCCTGTCCGGTCTGCCCCTGCGTAAAGTCAACGCGTCAAGCAAGGCTCTCGTTAGCGTACAGCCTGTTGCCATCAACGGGGGTCGTCACTGTAGTCTTTCGTTAGCAGCCAACGCTAACGAGTCTCCATGTATTGGAAATTGACTTACATGATTGTTCATTACGCATGTTCTACATATGTTCACCTTTTCAATAATCATCTTTTTTTGTAAAATTGGTAAATAGAAACTTAAATATTGTGTATCTTACCCAGATGAAGGGAGGTGTATGCTGACCAAGATTATAGTTCAGATACAAATCTTTCTAGTCAGTGAACAGCTGCACACACAGCCAAACTCCTGCGCATTGTATCAAGTGTTCCACAGTGGCAGGCAACGCTGAGGGGAACAGGCCCCACTTACGCAGCTCAGATACGAATTTTTCAACTCAGTGGACTGTTTTTTACTAGCGAAATATTGTTCTGACAAAACGTAGTTAGGAAAACGGAATTATGTGTCACTAAAGTTCACTTCTAAAGGAACTCATTGATTACTAATATTTGAACATTGTTTCTTTATACATAGACGCAAGACCCTAGACTGTTGCGTAATCTTTCTTAATGAATTGTTGCATTTTAAATTATGATTAGTTTTGTCTTCCAGAATCATGAGCTATTCACTACCAAAGAAGTCAACAAGGAAATACTAGCGTGTAGAGGCTACCAGCTTTGTGCATCTCAGATTGATCTTTAGACAGATGTGTTCATTGTCTGGCCTTTGTTTATTTGTTTGAGAGCTTTCGATACACAATAAGCCCAAACATGGCTCAAAAACATTTGCTTCAAGGCCTCAACCTGAGCATGGTCTTTTTCTTTCAGTTTGCTGCTAAAATCACCGTGAACAGATGCCGTTCAAGAACTTGCGATTGCTGTCGGTGATAAAAATGAAATTACGCAGACTTTTCCAGTATGCTCGTGAAATCTCAATGAAATCAATTCTCACGTTCATGCAATTGTTGGGAATGTTTCAACGAGAAAGTTTGTGGCTTCCGACTCGACAAAAAACCCAACGCGCATCTCAGCAAAGACTGCAAAACGCATCTGGCCTCAAATTTCACCCTAAAATAGGGTCCATTTCCTTCAAGTGGATAGTTCACTCCGTTTGCCTGCACACTTTTAAGCTCCTCATATATGCCTTGTACTATTTCAATGCGGAAAAATATTCACCAGTATTTGACTTAACGGATGAAATTAGCACCCGTGTTTGGACTCTGTCATTGATTATGGCAGACTTACTGACGAATGCAAACATGCTCTGGAATAACAGCGTGTTAGCTGAAGCCTTAAATAAAATTGCCACTCTTGCTTCAGCGTTTGATGTTAAAGAAGAGATTCTTTCGTTGACGCCAATTCAAAAATGGATTTTAAGAATCATCGTTGTCCTGTGGATCCCCATGTTAAAAGTGACTCTTTTCAAATCTGAATTCGAGGTACTGGTACTAAGCCTGTGTTTTTACTTCCTTACGATAGCACCCATTGGTGCAATCTCAACATTGTGTAAGTGCATAGCGAACTCTTTTGCGCTGATTTACAAAAACTCGGTCTCTCAACACGGCAAGACTACATGCGAGTTGAATGTGGTCGACTTTGCTTTTCAACATGTGGAGAAAATGATTCCACAAATTAAATCACATCCATCAACGCACGTAGAGTTCGTGCAAAATTGTTTTGCGAAAACAGAAGCACTTCTTCACCAAACTGAAAAAGCTATCAATACAATGATGAAAGCCCTTAGCTATTCGCTCGTTTGCATTTTGTTCACTCTGCTTAGTTCTATGATGCTGAGCGTATTTTTTGCTGTTCGTTGGACCGGCACGGACATGGCGACGACTTGCTGCTTCTTGATCATAGAGGCACTCATCTTCAACCTGGCCTGGACACTTACCAGCCTGTCCAACGTCATTGCGAGCGAGGTAACAACGTCTTGTGTGGATGCTGTAGTGCCATTAATAGTAGAAAGCTTCAACATAAGCACAGCCTCACATTTGGGCAATAAAAGACGTAGCAATTTTTTTAACCCGATTGATATTGGGTCACTAAGCAAAAATCTGCCACTGGCGTGAAAAGCTCTACGGGATTTTCACGGGATTAAACGCACGTGGTTGAATTTTTAATTTTCATCGGTTTATCAGTTGACCTATATTGAAACACTTCATATAGGAGTAGTTCAGTGTAGCTTTTCATTTGATAAAACCTGAGAGTAAGTTTCTTTACATCAGTCGAACCCTTACCAATGTGAAAGCACATGAAATATTTCGCACAGATTGAATTTTTCAATTGCTTTGAATCTCAACCTTGACTGGGAAAATAATTCAACTTAGAAATTTTCGCTTTCCCTAGAAAAGAGGCGCCTACGAGAGGCTCAAACGTCGACTAGGGAATTCTCAGAAGCTCGCTGCGACCCCCGAGGTGAGGCAAGGTTCAGGGGACCAAAGTTGAATGGTTTTCACATCTATATATGAATTAAAGTGTAGAATTTAGTTCATCTAATGCAGTTACCAACTGTTCTACAGACAAGCCAGCTGCGGTTGCCAACTGTCGTACACGCAACCCAGCTGCGCTTACCACCTGTTCTACACGTAACCCAGCTGCAGTTGCCACCTGTCCCACAGGCGGACCGCCTGCTGGCCACCCTCAAAGAGCCCGTCCAGCTGAGCCTCGCCTCCTTCGCCCTCCTGGACAGACCGCTACTAGTCTCTGTAACTACAGCGTCATTGTAGCTTATCATGCATGACTAACTCTAGTAAATTGCATTAAATACTTGGTTAGATTTAGTTTAATGCTTCGCATGTTAGAAAAACTTCCGAAACTAGCAGGATATTTTTAGCCCTGTCTGGCAGCAAGATCCTACGCTTGCGCAGCGCACACAGCCGTCGTTGAAGCAAGAAATGCAAGCTTTGGTTCTAAGCACTTCCTTTCGCGTGTTTTAGCATTTTTCTCTAATTTTTTTGAGAGTAGGAAACTAAATATTTTCGCAAAAAGATTCTTGTAGCATTGTTTTAAAATAGAATGAGATGCAAATTTGTTCTCAACGCATGTCAAAAAATTCAAATATATTTTCCTGAATTCTTGAAACTTCACATGACAAATGGCACTTCTGAACACAATAAACTTGCATATTTATGAGTCGCTCACGAAAATAATCTACGACAATGAACACTTCAGACAAAAATTCAGAATAATTGAAGAATTAACTCAGCTGTAAAATTTTCCGCGTGTTTTTGAGCCTTCCTCTTCGAGTGTACAACAAATCATCCTGCTCCACAGATGCTGGGGTTCGCGGCGTCTTACCTCATCATCGCGCTTCAAATGAGCGGCTTCAGGAAAGACGTGCCCTGAGCCTCACCAGCGCTCTGGCAGCAACGGGAACCACGCCCTCCCATCACGTTGCAATAGCCTATAGAGCCCATCTGTCTCACGACCTCGAATGTGGTCTTACCTTCTGTTATTGTCAAGTACTTCTGTTATTTGTGAACGAAGTACATGAGTAATTGAGCCCCCTCGAAAAGCTACGAAGCAAATCTGTCAAATTATACCCCGATAATATTGAATAATCCGAGTGGTGCTTCCCAAATTCAGGCAACCTTTTGGCTTGGGTATTTTATTTCTTAGAGTTTAGGAACAGAATTTTTCTTAGCATTTGGAAAAAAATCACATTTAATACTTATAAAGCTTAAATCATTCACATTTTCCATTCACGTCTTCTTGACAAATACCGAGACACTTTTGAAAATATTAATGAGTTAAAATCAGATTTATGCCTATCAATCAATAAATAGCCACTTTTAATACTCCTTTGACAATATTATGTACTGAAGAAGGGTTTCTCATTTTTCTTGGAGCAAAAAAAAATTATTTTAGTCCATGGAGTGTGAGCTTCAAAGCCTTTCGACTCTGCCGCTTGGGGAGGATGTTTTCCTTACTTTAACGAGACAGAACTTCCAGCATAGCAGGATTTGGTTTCCGAGGTGACATGGATGAAATTCCGTGCAATCAATCTAAGTGCAGCAGATCTCAAACAGATTTATCATTGAAAATTAAATAACTTATCAGCACTATACCGTATGACGCCCGAAGCATCGCCAGATGTCGTTGATAAATCACACCACTAAATCACTCAAGACCAACTAGATGTATACACAACACGACCATTTCAATTCACTGGTCATATCTATTCAACTCACAGCAACAAAGAATCAAAAAGAGATTTAAAATTAATAGCGAAAAAAGAGGAAATGCCCATCGTGTAGACTTACTCAACCTTTCACTCTCAGTATACTTTTGAAATTAAAATTAACGGTTTTCACACTCCGATTTCTAGAGAGCTTGACTTTCGAGAATTTTTCTTCGTGGATTTCAGGGCATTCAGGTTATTAATTATTTTGCATTAAGAGATACTCGGTTAATGATTCGATTTATATTGCCTGAGCTTTGACATAAAATATGATCCAAACTGTACGCTCAACTCACCACTTCTTCTCATGGAGCTAATAAAAACCTATTACTTATTCATATCACTTCGAGGGGAGTTTCGGTACCAGGAAGTGATGGTAATCAAAGGTATTAAAAAATGTTTCGCATGAACTTGGGACAAGTTCTTCGGACTAACATCAGCTGAAACTATGTACAATACAAGCATTGGTCACTACAGACAGACTTAAATGTTCAATACAATTTCAGAGAAAGCACGTATATTTATTTCCTTAATTGTCATTCAATGGGATGTACGATGCCGGTAGGATAGCGTGTCTTAACGTTTGATAATGTTTGCTAAAACTGAGTTATCAAATGTGGCATTTACGTTGTGTCAATATCCAATTACGAAATGATTCAACCACAGAAACGATAAAAATTCAAGAACCTAATCTAATAAACAATTCTAGTGACATGAGTCATCCAGTTTTGTCGAACTTATTTTCAATCATTTTTAAAAATTCGCTGTCAGTCTTTCATACCAGATTCACGCTGAAGTTTAACCTGCTGGCATCTTCGAGTATCGCTGCAACCATTTGTTTCATCTGAACGCTAACGTACTTCCACGTATTAGTGATTGGCCTAAATAATTGTTCGTGGAATTCAATGAAAGCAAGTTCGATCAAATGAAGTATGGAAAGCACCCAGACGACAGGTTCTCTTACAAAACCAAAGGGGGTCTGGAAATAGAGAAAAAAAGCTCGCTTAGGGACTTGGGTGTTACCGTCGAGGATAACGGCCGATTCAACCTAACATATCGACCTAACAGTCAAAAAATGCCAGCGACAAATTGGCTGGA